>VOMN01090591.1:0-36161 GCA_014899125.1 Orchestia grillus | reverse complement strand
GATCCCTTGTGAGGTCCTCTGTGAGATCCCTTGTGAGGTCCTCTGTGAGGTCCTCTGTGAGATTTCTTGTGAGGTCCTCTATGAGGTCCCTTGTCACATCCTCTCTGCCCACACAGCAGATGGATCCCCACTCCGGTCCCCTAAAGCTCGTATGCATTTTAATCAAGCCAGTATGTTCAGTCACATCCACATGCTATACACACATGCTAATGCGCAAGGTTTTAACTTGCATTGTCCTGTTTGTTGTCTTTCGCAGGAATATGCCAATAAAGACGCGTATTTCGCAGGGTTTTGTTGACCCTAATTGTTCTAATTATAATATTTGTAAGAGACTTTTTTCGTCACTTTCAAAATTAACTACTTTCGCAAGAAAAATATAGTTTTAGAATATGTGTGCTATTTTGTCATATACGTTAGTAGAACACGCCAGTCGTCTAAATAGAACACCATTAGAACTCACCGAATATGTTTCGAAAATATTTTAAAAACAATAATTTTTTAATGATGGTTATTGCCTGATGCTTTATCAATGTTCGTGCTCACCTCTTCGAAAAATTGTGATAATGCAAATCATCTTTGTTGTTTGGTTCGCCTCATTTACGTCTTCTTCATATTCAAAAGCCGAAAGAGAGCGTCAAACAACGCTTAATTTTTCTCATAACAGTCTACTATCATGCATGAAATTATTTTGAATTACCATTTGGTATGTGAACTGTGCCAGTAGACCGGATGTATCAATACCCAGTGAGTTCGATCAATCCGTATAGATTATTTTCCTGTTTAAGTAAATAGATTATTACACTATTTTTTCGTGTTTTGCAACTTATGAACGCCTTGATTTTCAATTACAGATACCACCACTAGAGGCCTAAAGTCTTACTAACGTCAAGCCCGAGAGGTAAAACTATGTCGAATAAACACCGAGGCTCTGCATTTGTATCCATACGCTTTCTTCCAAAACGATCTCAGTATTTCCTTACTCTCTCCATCTACCAAAACGCCCTCAGTATTGCCTCATTCTCTCCATGTACCAAAACGCCCTCAGTATTGCCTCATTCCTCCATGTACCAAAACGGCCTCAGTATTGCCTCATTCTCTCCATGTACCAAAACGCCCTCAGTATTGCCTCATTCTCTCCACGTACCAAAATGCCCTCAGCATTCTACATACACTGCACATTGTTCAGCAACGTGCTGGCTATACCCGACCTCCGTCTGATGTCCTGTGTTCTCACTGTCAGTTCCAGCCTCATAATATTTTCAAATATTGCATCCCAACTGCCTGTAATTTCACACTCTCCGCAAAGACCTGGCTCGCTAGCGCAAAACAGTCGAAATAATCACACTTCTACTCGAACTTCTTTTTGTACTCATTTCAAAACCCGCGTACTGCATAAATATTTTCAACCCTTACGTGACTAGTAACCATTTTCTTTTTAACGCCAAACCTCATACACAATCTTTCTCCAGAAGACAATATTGTATTTCGATCAATACACTTCAAAACATACGTTTTTAAACGATATAACACCTTTCACAGTTCTTCATTTAACTTCACGTTCATTGGTCGAGCACTCTCCTTACTTGAAAACTTCTTTGCTGTCTCTCATCTATTAATACTTTAAATATTTTTGTGCCACATTCTCTATCATATTCAAACACCAATCTCTGCAAGTACGAGCACCTATTTACATTTAACAGACAGCAGGAACCACTAATAAAAATTTTTCTTATAAAAATTTCTGTAGCATATTACTGCATAGAAAATATTTCACGTGTTCGTGATTGGTGTTCATTGGGTTCTAAGAGGGGTCACTGCTTCTATAATTTAAGTCATTGTTGGTATAAATGGGCAAATGTTTCAGTATGTTTACGTAGGAACCGATCGAACAGAAGACTTACCAGAGAGGTTTGGATCTCCTTTGATTGTTATGGTTCACACAGCGATCCAAAAGAAGTGGTATGACACCGAAAGCGAGAAAACTAAAACGCTTCTCCTTTTGTACTAAAATATTCGCTTCTAGATATTCCAATCCTCTTAAATTCTTCTTCTTTTTAAACGCAGATGTCGCTTTTTCAATCGATTATTCTAGAACTTATTTGAAATCTACAGTATGCGACGAGTTCTAGCTAAGGATAACAATAGCGGATCTAAATTAAATGGACTTATTGAAAGTTTCATCAATTCGTAAACCATAGAATGACGTACACGTAGACTAATAAAATTCACTGTTAGCAAACTGTTCTGGGATTGAGAACCTATTAGTATTTCTTCACCGTATGTAATATTTGATTTTCAGGTAATCATGCTATCGTACTAACAAGAAACACATTCCGAACTCAAATTTCAAGTAAACAATTAAGCATCTATGTACAGCAATTAAATCGTATAATTACACATCCTGAAATTGTTAATAATGATTCATCAATCAATAATCCTTTAAGTGCACCCTCTCAGCTTGTTAAAAAAGTATCCGTCAGAATAAAAGTTAAAACTTTCAATTTTCATATTCTGCAACCTTAATCAACATTCATCCCAGATATCTAATTGTCGAAATATCAAAAGCGGCATTTTAACGACACTGTTAAACTATTGAATATGTTCAGACTACATAGGGTATTTCAACTTTACACCCCTGTCCTATCTGAAGTTAAAAGTAATAATGACTACCAAAGATCCTCGTCAATAACAATTGAAAAATCATTATTTTGGGCCCTCGGTGCTAGAGTATACTTGAGAGCTCGCATTCTAAGGTATATATAAGTGAACATAATAATTAATCATTTAAAAACTGGTAGCGCAAAGTCAGGCTTCGCGGTTTCACTTTTGGGAAGCACAGGGCTCTGGAACAGACCCAACACGCAAAACCTTGTACGCGACCTCCGTTGAACTTCTTTCTTCAAAAAACCATAGCACCAAATTCGGCATGCGTGATATTCAACGTTTAATATCACCGAAGGTCCGTAATGGGCATGTCATTTTTCTCGCAGGGCACGTAAAGAAGACTTCTGATTCCTTCGCCTCACCAGGGGCCGGGACTGCACGCAAGCATGCACGCCACCTCAAATTTCAACGAAATTCAAAACCTGTGTCTGGCGAACTGCGAGTTTTACCTATGAAAGCCAGTTGAATGTAAGGTGCCGTACCATGCGCTGAAATTATGATATTGTTGAACAAGTCGACAGTCTGGTCGACTGTAAATACAATAATTTAGTCAGCAATGTGGCAACTACATTATCTCACGGTTTTACTCAGGTTCTCGAATGATTTCAGTTGATACTTATGAGTTGTAAAACGTGTTTTTCAAGCATAATAAAATACAAGTGTCATTATTTGGGAGTTAGGTTTTATTGAAAAAAATTTAGAATGAAACTAGATAAGTTTGCGTTAACTCAATGGGATTCTTGAATAAATATTACATCAATCAAATAATATTCAATCTAAATAGTTATATTACTCTCTCTTTAAGTTGTTACTAGATCTGCTGCATGATTAAGCTGTAAGGAACTGAGAGCCTGGCTGTTTCTCTTCTATTTTTGAAATCTATAAATCAAATTCATACGTACAATTTCAATAAACAGTGGCAGTAGTCATTGAAAGTAACTGAACACAAACGGGAAGGATTTTTGGATTTTGATAACGTGAAAGAAATCGAAACAAAACTCTAATCTGCTAATCAGCAAATTTCACGCGCAATCTGCCGCTGTACATATGTTTTCCCCGTGAAATTTTCAGCATTTGTTCGCAGGGCTTGGACTTAAATTGGATTATATTCTAATTAAAAATTCTCGTAAAACCTCATCAAATTTAAGAAGTAAAGTATGTACCAACGCAAAGCAAACCTATCATTCACAAAACAAAATAAATCCAAGCAGCGTAGGAACCCAACCCATCCTCCAACTCATGCAAAACACATTTCACAGTTCTAGGCTATAATACGTGGGGGTGCATATGAGTTATGATTCATCTGCATCTCTGCATATTTTCCGTGTGAATGATAAGTATGCTTTTCGTTTGGTATGTTCTTATTTCTTCAATTTCAGTGAAAAAAATTCTTATTCTCATCAAGTTTAGTTAAGACTTCTATGTATGGATCTTCCAAGTTTCGAATTTTGCACGTTATTGTCAATCATGATCAATTTTGCAAACTTTCGCGATTCAGTCACTCCTGGGAACCTCATAACCCACAATTCTAATGGAAAAGTGGCGGGACGTAGAGACCTTTCGGATTTGAACTGGAGAGACTTATTATCATTCTCGTACGTCGACTATTGGGATGTTGAGCCTTGAACACGATCACTAATGCATGAAGATTTGGTGCTTTGTTTGAGGGAACCAAAGGAAGATTTAGCCAATCACGTGAGTACGGCGCTATGCCCTTCCGTTGAACCTCCATCAGAAACTGGCATTAAATCAAAATTAAAAGCTACCACTTTTATGAGACTTCAAAGGTAAATCTCATCTAAGAACAGCCTCGAAGAACAATGAGACTAGAAAGTTGCACAACCAAGTGTCAGACCGACAGAAGAATTGCTGCTCTCTATCCAAGACGATTTATTTCTATGCTCTTACGCGTGCGGGAACCTTCCAGCTTGCAGAGCCGCGTCTCCGCAGGCGCCATAAAGCGACGGCGAATCTCACTTATCGCCCCACCATAATACAAGTGACACTTCCCAGCGGCAGAGCTGTCGCTGTAAAAACCAACAATGTGACAATAATTCTTCCCCACAAGCACCCAAATGTCACGATAGCACCCTGGTGAGATCGTGCGAGGCCTCTACCTGCCTTAAAATAAAAATAGGAAAATATATGCGTTCTTTTAGTGAATGATTTCCAGGTAAAAACTGATTGGCCTCGGAAGACGCACTCTCGAACCACGAAATATCGACCTATAGCTATATTCGTTCATTTGCCGGCAATAAGGATTATAATTTATTCTAATTTCATGTCGAGAACGATTTTGATTGAATTTTATGAGGTATGTCCACACATATTAATAATTGGACCCTTAATTATTCATTTTATTTGTTCAACAAGAAAAGCGCAATCGTAAATCTTTATCTCTCTGGTTCAGTGCCATGAAAATTTCACGGACCAGCAATAACTATTCACTTGTTACAGTTTGTTAAAATTTCACCTCATATGAAAAAAATCTTGAAAATATTTTAAATTTATGTTCTCTTTTTTCAGATCATCAATCCTACTTCGTCAATCCGCACCCGTTCTCGAAATAGTTTTGGTGAGTACGTTTTCTCGAATAACCTTAAATTGAATGATCGCTTACATAAATTTACCATTCAACTAAGTGAAAGCTTCGTTTTTGGTTACAAAACGATCCGCTATCAACGTTGATAACATTAACCAGCGTGATTTTTAAATTCGTGTGCTTCCATATCTCCTAATACACAGCTTTTGTTAACGCTGCCCTGCGCATACCGAATGTGAAACAACAGCACACGTCTGATAATCATAAGTCTTCAACGAAGTAAAAAGTTCACTGGAACAATTTTTAATTTCAGGGTAGAAAGCCTGAATGCAATTTTCCAGCATCACACGTCTTGGTATTTGGGGGCTCATGCCCTGAGAAATTTTGTATCACTGAAATCCATGCATCTCAAATCGAAAATATTTTCTCTTTTTCATCGTGTCCGCGATTCACTCAAAAAATTATTAAATTTTCTCCTGCGTAGAGTTGATGCGAACTCCTAATTGACTACGGGTATCACTGTGGAAAATTTCTCGAGGCAAGTTATCGATTGGCATCCTTGAATAGTACTGACACAAAACACATCTTGCTCGATACGGTCTAGCACTGGGCAGAAAATAGTGTCCTCATTCATGGGAGCGGGACACCAGCCCCCTGTGGCGAGCTGGTTGAGTCCACCAGCAGGTGAGCTCGTCCTACAATTTCCTGAAGGGATTGTGGTGGTTAATCGTACTACTATGCTGCTGGTGTTTTTGTTTGGCGTACGGATTTTGATGAAATTCAATTTAATACCAATTGCAATCACTCGCTAAGTGAATATTTTGCTTTGAATGTAGCAAGAGTATCATTGCCGTTCCGAATTTACCACCGAGTCCAATTCGTCTTAGCGAAAAAACGGAGTAGATTTCGTGGATGCGAGATAAGCAGTTAACTGTACTAATGGTTCTGTTCTTCTACAGAACCATTTTAATGAAAAGAGGACACGCATGATTCCTTCCAGTTCATGAACAAACTTAAAACTAGCGAATGGTGTATTTGGTGTATTTGGTATATCGTGGGTGTCCAAACTGTTTGTGTATACATTACTAAGTAATGAAATCGGGTCAGTTTGAATTATCAAATACTGCTATTGAATTGTAGAAATCTCCTGAGGATTAAACTGCTAGAGCATAATTTCCACACCAAGCTGAATCGGATTTCCTAACCGCATTGCCTAGAGTGATAAGCCTCTCAAGGCATTCCAGACGAAGATTATAAAGACATTAATATAAGACATTAAACACGAAGACTATTAAAACATAAAAACAAGACATCAAACACGAAGATTTGTTGACGACACTCGCAAGATGCAGGGCTTCCGGGATGCAGTGAGAGCGTGGAGGGCGATGCAAGACTGTAGCTTTCTTCATATTCTGATGGTCAGTCATATGATGAAAAGATTTTGAGATTCATTTTATCTGAAACTTTATCAAACGATCCAATTAGTTATGGTTATTTCGCTATGGTGTATAATGTTTATTTTCTACAGTTAACGAACTACTCCTGTTGTGTTGAAGATGCGAGTCTGCTTTCTATGTATGTAGTTCACAACCACTCTTTCGAAAATTGAATTTCTGAATTTTATGGATATGTATTTAATCACGTACGTCATAGAAGAGCCTTGAAACACGATAAAAAAAAATTGTTAACAGTTCATGAAAGTTTCTCGTAAACGAACATAGAAGTTTCTTGTAAGCTAAGCTAAGGTCTATACTTATATTCGAGAGCACAATTAATATTCAGTTACGATAAGTGACAAAACCATATCGTCCGAAGTAGTTGATACATTTCAAAATGTTGTGTTGAAACTGCTGATTTACATCCTTAACTAAACTGTAGCGCCTTGGAATTGTTGTCATTGTGATATGCGTTAGCACGTAATTGGCTTTAATTTTTAACACACTGGAAACATTTTGTGTGACATATTTAAAGAGAAAGAGATCCATGGGTCTAATTATTATGCATTTAAATCAGTTGCGCTGCCTCTGCAGAAGGCTATCTCGACAACCGAGCTAATAATACACGGGTCTGGACATTAATAATGAACCTCTAGTGTTGGTGCCATGCGCAAGTTACCTGTCTATGACTGCCATATAAGGAATGAGTTCATAACAGATCGAAACATTCATCTTTTGCTTCTCAGAAGGAGGCGCGCAAACGAGCAAACCTGCTTCTCTACCTTTCTCTCTCTTTCCACGTATGCAACTACGAAATGTGGCTTCCCAAAGTGTTCAGATCAATCTCAGATCATAAAGCTCTAGCGTGTCGACATCTGGTACATGACTTTAGCCTCTCATAATGATTGCATGTCGAGAATTAGGCACGTTATCATAATTCGTCATTCACTCCTGAAAGGAACTGCTACTCAAACTTATACCTCGTTTGAAATTAGAAGGACTAACAAATCCAAAGATATTGTGCGCGTTTAAGATGCATTGATTTTTTCTGGAATTGCCTAATGGCTGTAAAATTGTTGTTTATCTGTGTTCAAGCAGAGAGTGTGCTCTTTTTGTGCATCCTTATCATTCAATTGGCTCTTGGCTTTGGTATTTTATATCGACTATATTCGATATAATGTAGGCAAAAATTAAAAGCTTGGTCCGAAAAGAGTAACATCTCAGGAAAAAATCGTTCGTTCTATGTCGATCGTGTTTATCATCCTGTGGCAAGCGGCGCTGCTGCTTTGTAGGAGAAAATGCATGTTTACAGTAGATCATCAGAGGCGTGAATCAGCAGTTTCCTCTTCTTCTTCACACAAGCCTGGCATGGACGTCCGATTAGCTTTTTGTGCCATTTTTTGCTCCTCCAAAAGTCAAGCAGTGCAAACATCTCGCTATGACACATGCACTCGAAACACCTAATTTTAAGCACTTTATTGCCAAAAAAATTGGTACACTGACATTTGAGTGTTCCTGCCGCCCCACAGCTAGGGCTTCCTGCTCACTGCAGCGACACAACAGCGCGAATCTTTATTCAATTTTTTCCAAGATTTCTCTGAATAAACATGCAAGTTTTTCTCAAGCCTCTCGAATCAATATCGCCGATAGAAGGTCAATTTTTTCGTCTCCTAAAACTAATTTTCATAATGGAGATCCCTCCAAAATAGCAAAGAAAATTCAGTAGCTCAGTCGGGTTGAAAAGTCACAATGTTATCCTTCTGAAATGGGCCAGAGTACCAAACGTTGGAGATGTCGCGAAAACAACTGAAATTCTTTCGCCGGGACTGTCGTTTACCCTCTGGCATGTTGGGTAAACTTTCATTCCCCTTGCAAATTTATAAGATTTTACGCACGCTAGAATGGTGAGCTATGGGCTAGGATTTTTATAAAGAAAGTCATACAACGGGAAGTTTTCATTCACTTGAATGTAAATACCCTGTGCTTGCTACTTATTTTGTACGAATAAATTAATTTGCAATCCGGATTTATGAGCATAGACATTGTCTTCTGCTCATTGTACGAACATTCCCAGATTGAAAAGGAAATGATTGTTTTAGTTAAACTTGAGTTCATTGTCGACAAGCAAGTGAAAGTTAAACGAAGGAAGTTCATAACATGCAGGCTGGTTGGTACACTTTGCTATGCAATGATGCAGTTGGCTTTAAATACCGAATAAACACCATTACGCTGTAGGTCAGATATATCACATATATATCCATATATCACATATGAAAGTCACGTATTTTTAATGAACAATCATTTTTCAATTGTCAATAAAATGGAATGTTATTTGCAGCTCATGAAAATTTTCTTTTTAAATGAAAGGAGAAGGATCTCGGAAGCAATGAAATTAGGACGCACCAGAGCCCCTCGCAGTCTCTTTTAATCGTTCGAATTGGACGCTATTTTTTGGGATGAAATTGTATGTTACAGACGCCTGTGTAGTTTTACATCTGTAATCACTAACACGGTTGAGGAAAATTTTTAGAAAACTATTACGAGCTTAATTTACCTAGTAAACCTTTGATTCGCTAGTGAAATAAAAAAAACTGACAGTTATCGTAATGTGTACATTAAATGAGTACAAATCTTAATACTGCAGAAATTGCGCCGCTCTAACCCACATATGATCTTTGACGCTTGAATCATCATCCTTTGTTCAGGAGGGTTTTGCGGTTATGTTTCAGAATTTACTGCAATTTAAAGCTTCACTTTTATGTCAAATGCAGAAAAATTCGCTGTCATAGTCACTGGTACTCACTCGTTCTGCATAATAGTCCCAAATACAAGCTAATTTCAATTTTTTCAAGGCACAAATGGTACTCGAATAATTAAATAATGATTCAAAATTCTTCATGCCGAGTGCCGTTCAAGTGCAATAGCTTTATAATCTTTTACGAGCCTCTCTCGACACTCCAATTTCTTCTGTTACAAACTGAGTGGAAACACCGAGGTAAGATGTCCGAAATTCGTACTAAGTGATATCCTGTGTCAGTTTGCCGACGAGATCAGTGAAAGGTGATGATCACCCTCACGACATTCGCTCATTACGATCATTACCAAACTTCAGAAGAGCGCCGATGCGTGAAGAAAGACAACGTCGTCGGGGCAGGCAGATTGAGGGTGCGAGACCATCTTCGTCAGGACGTGAGGAGCATGCCAATCTGACGCTGAAATCTCGCACGATTGTGTGCGAATATCGTCTCACAAAGTCCCAATAACCTCATCTAAACACCAATTGTTAGTTCTGGCTGAGGCACAGCGGCTCTCAACCATGTGTGATACAGAGCGGTGCGTTTGCTATGTACAACATAACTTGCCATCAGAATGTCTTGGTGGTTTTTGCGTAACTCTGGTCCCTTAAGTAACTTTATGTTGCTTCTGTGACTCAACGCTTCAAAGCTATTGTGAAATTACACCTTAATTATCATTTTTTTAAATTGAGTTAGACTGCATATCATCTGAGCTTCTTGACCTTTATCGCTAACTTTTGTGAGCTCATTTTGCACTCGGTCAACTATATATAGCGTTTAAATGATTCAGCATACTTCTCCCGCGCTGCTTTTATCACTATTCACAATATTCGGATATTTTTCAATCTAGACTAACTGAATTAAAATTTCTCGAAGCTACAGACGCTCGTGTCGTAGAAATTGAGGGTGTGGTCACGGGACAGTGCACAGCTGCAGCTCGAAGAATTGAATTTCCTAGCAGAATTTCCGTTATTTTTTTATTATTGATTTTTGCAGTAAATGTTTCTGGGACCGCTAGTAGGAAAGACTTTTTAGAAGCCACCCACAATTCTTGAAAGTTAAATGTCTTCAAAAGAACACGTTCTGCGATCGGAATTCTCCACGTTCTTAAGAATGTAGTTCGGTGTTAATAATATCAAACACGCGGTATTTAATACACATAACGTCTCACGCTGACCAAGGATGTAAGTTCCTGTTGCTGAACAGCCCTTCCAATCCCACGAACGTTCCTTTACAAAGCGCTGTAATATTCAACACGTTAACAACCACCTCAAGTTCAAGAATCGTCCGAAAAGTTCACCCCTCGCTTAACCTCGGACGCTGCGTGTGCTGGAGATTTTAATATTGGCGAGCGCGTGCCAGGAGACCTTGCGAAGGTCTGTTCTGGGCCACACTTGCCCCCGCGTCCAAGTTGAGGTTCTGTACCCTGAGTGGAGGCTGGATCTCTGACCTTAGCCTTGGCGCGGCAGAGGCGCACACTCACACTGACCCACGTAGCGTACGTTGCTCAAAAAATAGACCTCAACGTTAAGTGCTAATAAATGACGTGAATTATGGAGCTCAGCCGTAAAAACTGGAGAGCAATGATCAAGGGGTGAGATTTGCAGTGGTCGAGCGAGCTTGAGGGACAAGTCCCGTCAACGCCACACCTGCACTGTGTTGGCTTCCCGTCGTAGCAGCGCTCCTTAGATTACAATTGGGAATAAATTAAAAATATTTGCTTGCCTAGAGAATCAAAGGCAAGGAACTTTCGAAGGTCCCTAATTAGGTTTAAATATCAGCTTAATTAGTAGAAACGTCAGAGAAACAATCGTTGCGGATCATAAATGTTGCGCCATAACTAATCAGATCTCATAAAGTCTATTAAAATTCTCATCGTGCAGAAGTGAATGAAAAAAACGTCCTTAAAGTTCACTATTAGATTATTCACTATCAGATTATCAGAGGGTTATCATTATGGAATCAATCAAGAAAATTATCATTATATTATCGGCGAATTTAAATTCACCGTTTTATTTTTCAGAATTTATGTATCCATACCCTATTGTTCATAAAATTTACTATTTAGATAATCTATTATTTTCTATTAGATAATCAATTCTACTCAATTATTACTCATGTAGTAGTATGGGTCAAAAATATGTAAAAAAAACAGTCAAAAGCTCATTTTTCATTTTTCGACTGCGTTCCTCAACGTCCTCAATGTTATTTTAACATAGCTGCTGTCAGGATTGAATATTATGGAAAAATTGCTGCACGTATAGGCAAGATTATCACTCAGAAAGTGATGAAACTCATGAAATACATTTGTGATAAGAATAGTGCTGTACATCCAGACGGCTCGGTAGCGCAAGTGATAACGTGCTTGCCTCCGAGTATGGAGGTCCCAGGCTCAATTCCCTTAAAGGAGTACTAACCTTAGCAAAGAAAGATCGAATATAATATTCCTATCAAGGCGGCTCACCCGTGTGGCCAGGGACGAATGCCCGAACCACTCTGAGATATACAAGAACGCATTTCTCTGGAGCAGCGTGCAGTATGAGAAGCACGGATGTGTACAGTGACGTGGAACAAAATTCAAACTTGTTTGCTCTGCAACAGCGAAAATTAAGCTTCACTGCCAGTACTTTTAGAATCAGAGCAAAAAACTTTCCTTAGAGAAGCAAATTATAAGTTTTATATCCAAAAGTTCAATGAAGAAACAAACATATATCCTCATTGTTTTTTTAATATCTACTAATTTGTCTTCCATGTAGGACAATCACCTACCTTACAGGCTATCATGCCATTTTGAGAAACATATTTTTAATGATAAAAGTCCGTCCGGTTAAATTTTGAATCAACAGGAAATAGATTAACTTTCTAAAACAATCGGAAATATTTGTTTGATGGTACTTATCAAAATCAGATTACAGAACAACATTTGACTCTAAACTGCATCTCTGGTTGGATGACCGCAGGAAAAATTCTTCTAGTCCCGCTTGTGAGAAGTCACAGTCCGGAAATGAATATTGTGGGCTGTAAAATTTATAGTAAAACGCCCGCAGCGTCTGACAAATTGCCTCTGGAAGCAAATTTCAGTTATTACTTGGCCAGCCATTGCAAGTATGATTACTTTTGAGGCTGGCTTAGCTGCTCAGCCTTGGTGAACGTAAAAAGTTTTATTGCTGAGGAGCGTGCGTCCCTCATCTGATGTGTGGGGCGCCACGCAAGCTTCAGCACCGCCCTGCAATACGACGTCATTTCCAGTTGTCTGACGTTCATGTTTTACGCCAACTTTACGTGTTCGCTTAATGCTATTTCATACCTGCTATGATGCTTATATTTTCTCTTGTTGGAGCCAACAGTTCCTACAAGAATTTGCTGTGTACTTTTCTTGAATAAGGTAATGTCTTTCTTTTAAAATAATTATCTGAAGAGAACCTGTTAAGACAAACTGTGATTACTTTATTTTCTTCGAAGAACTAATCCTTCTGTTACCAGACGTTCACTTCATATGCCTGTCGAATTATTCGCCGAAGCCAAAAAAGAACATCTGTTCTATTTTTGTCTTGAGTAAAATGCCTTCTTGCGCAGCCAATTCTGTTCAAACAGATCGATTTCAACTAAAATGGATGAGAGGAAATGAAGTCAAGATTTATGATCATCGTTAGTAAAATCCGCATCATGAATGAAGCTCGTAGAGAATCGTACTAAAGTGGGTGTCGGCTTTGCCTCATTACGCTCCCTTCATTCTGAAAGACGAATGAACGCCGGCGTGTGTGGTCCAGATATTTCATTTGGCCTTTACTGAAATCTTAACAGTTGCTCTTCACTCCTACTTTCTGATATCATGCAATCTGTTTTTGCTCTAGATAATCAATTCAACTCATTTATTACTTACGTAGTATTACGGGTCAAATATTGCGCACTTTCGCTTTTGTACAGCACCCTCAAAACTTCAAAATTTAGACAGACAATGGGAGTTATGCTCTTCAAAAACGGACGTCGGACACAGTGAGACCCTCGGTAGAGAACGAGAGCACTTCACGGCCAAGCCTTGCGCCAGTGTCACATCGCTGTTTAGGAATAGCGACCCATGCGTGAGTCAGGCACATTAGAAAATATATCTAATAAATGAAGGAATGTTGTTGGGAATATCAACTTGACAATATCCTAAGAGCTGTCAGAAAACACTATTACAATTTAAATTTGGTTCTGTAGCTGAAGTTGGAAATTTTGTGCTCTTTGCACTGATGGGTGAAACGAAATAACGCAATGCAGTTTCGACGAAACAAAATTGTTTATTTAGCGTACTAGACCCATTATTGCAGCAGTATTTTACCGTAGTATAGGAGTGTACAGGTATAGCTTGGAAATAAAATACTATGCGCGCTCTGAGCGAAAGAGTCTTCAAGAAACAAAATTTTGATAGGCCGTATACCCAATTTGAGGTATAGAGCGAGCAAAGCTACTATTCAGACTTATGGGTGGTACAAAGACGAAAGTAGTTTTAGTTTCTAGAACAAATTAAACGGTTCGTTGATAAATCATACTATCTAATAAAAACATTGCAGTATCATTATGAAATATCCATTACCAGTATTTGAGCTTCGAGCTGCTACTCTAGTAAGCTGCTACTCTAGTTGCTCCGCTGCTACTCTAGTCCGATTCTCTACAGCTGCTACTAAACGGCTCTCCACAGCTGCTACTCTACCAAACAGCTCTGTAAAACTCCTGCTGAAGAATGTAGACAGAATGGAGAAGCTTGTGGATTTCTGTTACTTAAAAAAGTTTTTCGTTTTATCTTGTCAGCACACTCTCAAGTCATCACCATTCTTTATTTCATTTTGCAAACCGTAGTAAGCATTCATTTCACACGCCATTTAAATGAGTTTGAATTCAAAATTTAAAGTAACTTTCAAGATCGTCATTTATTCAAGAAACAAAATTCAAGAAACACCGAAGAAATCTCGCTTCACATTTTGTAAGTCTGAGTTCTTTTCGTGACTTTGGTTCTAACTTGGACTTGCCCAGCTTCCCCTGTTAATTTACTGTATAAGTTTTCGTACATTTTTCTCTTTCATTTTGATACTCAGAGTTATTCAGAAATACGGTCAACAATAAGCTCGCAGACAGCAAACACTTGATTCATTTTTATTCAGTGGTTCGACAAAAAGTGGAAGTCAGCTCGAATGTTTTAATAAATGTGCGTCAGATAAGTATCTAGAGGGCAAAATAAATAATGTTTGAGATGTAAAAAATTCGTAAAAACCTTTCAGCAAACGAACTAATTTAATTTCAATCCACAGATAATGATTTAAAACTATTCTGTTTCCAATCTTCCAGGGCCTCTGAACTTCCATCCATCATCGGTCTAATTACTCGACACACTTTCATCAGCAGCATGATTATTATATTTCTATTCTCTGGCGCATGCTATAGCTGTGGTCAAGGAAGCTTATCGATCAAAATGAGTCGCAATTTTACTCTATGTTCATGAAATATCTCCGGAGAAATAAAATCTTGCCATGAAAACATGCACAGTTGCAAAGTACGTAATTCGGAGTTGCTCCACTGCATCATGATAAAAATTCACCATCAGGGTACTACGTACAGGCACCGAAAAATTCGGAAAAACATTAACAGTTACGGTACTTGCGTATGAAATTTCGTCAAGGCAATGTCACATTAAATAGAAATTATTCTTAACGCTCTTACAACTGTGCGAATCCTATAACTGTGCTTAGCACCTGTGACAGCAGTAAACTCAAGATTAAATATTTTTTCTTGTCTGCAAAGCAATGTTTTTCCTTGAAGCTCTAAACTGGTGACTGACCTGTATTGTGCCGTGACCGAAGAACACTGAAGTCCCAAAAATCTCGCTTCACATCTTGCAAGTCTGAGTTCTTTTCGTGACCTTGGTTCCTAAGTTGGAGTTGCCCAGCTTCCCCTGTGCCTCCTTTCCGAACGCAGATGAGTATCTTTACTACCGCTGACGGTATTGACGGGCCGAGCACGTGACCAAATGTCCGCTTGACCCATGATAATCATCGCCAGATTCTGTGTTGCTCGCCGACGTCCAAAGATGGAGGCTATGGTCTCGACGAGGCTCGTGTTACTGCAATAAATTATTTTACGACGAATAATATCTAATGCGACACCTTTTCATACTTACTAAGTTATTATTAAAAGAAATGCGAGTAAATAATAGGACTAAAACATATATTTGCGATTGTGCATACAGCAGAAAAGGCTGAGAACAAGGCCTCAAACGCCCCAGCTCTGTGACCCCATGTAGGATCACCAGCGGCCTTTGGAGCTACAGAGACCTGACGTGCCTCCTAATTTGCAACATCTGGACGAACTGATGCCGGGCCTCGTCGGGATTTATTAGAACTGTCGTGAATTGCGTCGATCTCCATCTGGCCATTTGAAAGGCGATTTTTAGTAGATGGTCGCCATAGAGCTAGATGAAAAGAGGCTTCATCGGGAATCAATTATTCAAAAGCATATTCCCAAGTTGAGACTGCTATACATGCAAGGCCTGACGTGAAGGGCACGAGCATAACCTGCGTGTGCAGGTAACTGCACTCGTGAGAGAAGCTCTCCTCCGTCGGTTTATTCAAGTGTTCTGAGGTCACGCCTGTCCGTTTGCATGTAAGGTTGTAGGGGAGGGTTACATTTAAGGCAGCGTTACATTTAAGGCAGCGTAGTTCGTCTACATGAGTGATATCTAAACTTTTACCAGCGCCACACATATGCTGACCAGGAGTTTCATTTTTAGTAGCATGGGCTATAAACACACATGAATGTGTTAACAGAGTGTATGGAGGTTTAGAAATGAAATGACGATCTTTCGTCTGTAATTTGGAGTCGTGTCCGTAATCTTTTTCATCACATTTTTTTTCTATTTGTTTCGCTCATTGAAATTTGATAAAAAATACTCAGTTTTCAGCATGATTTTATAACAAGCGTTGAAATATCAAAATCTACACGATTTTCTTGACAACCAAATTAGTTTCCAAGTGAAACGTCATAAGCAAATCGTATTGGGAAATAACGATTCTCATTCACAAAGACACAACGAAGGATTGCATTGTGCTGTATAGCTTCCTACACACACTGAATATAAATATTAATGGTCAATTTAATTTCTATTATTTATATTAACCAGCTCTCGATTCGCTTTAAAGTGACGAAAAGAGTCGTACTCTACATGTTTTATTCAAACTCGACTTAAACTCCAAGGAAAATGGCAGATGGTGTTTAAATTTTAACTTACTGCTGAGGTGACCGCGTCATTCAGGGACAATTTAATTAGAAAAAGAACATCCATTATTTAAAAATCATGATTTCAATCAGGTAAACTATTATCCAGAAGCGAAACTTGTCGTTAGCATTAGCAAACAATGCGAAGGGTCACGACGTCCAGCGCAAGCTCACCAGGACCAGGCACGGCCTGGCCTGACAACATCACTGTGATCTCGCTACCTACAAGTTACCCCAACTCGATTCTCTAATGAACGAGTGATTAGAGCAGGCCTTGAGGTAATCGTGCTTGAGCAAAATTGGCCGTACTCAATCGTCCTGTACATCCTGTAAAATTACTGCTATTTTTCTACACATTTTAACTTATCATTTATTATCGTAATAGATTGGAAGCACACGCGCGGATGAACGCCCCTGCTCGTTTTTTCAGGACCGAGATTGATTTGTTCGATTTCGCAGCTGGTTAATGATGGAAAAAATTTCGATGTGCAGGAATGTGGGATTGAAAATTCGAGCGGTGGTTGCTTTTGATCTTCATATGATGGCTATGAGATTCTCCATTAGTATACGGCAGTGTAACGCATGTATAATGCAGTACGTATCATTAGTGTCGCAGCTTCTCTAAACTTTGATGAACCAAATACGTTTGCTCGAGGGTATAAATTCAATAAATTTTACAAAATTCAACTAATTCAACTAATCTTCAAACGATTAATTCTTTCGTCTTTAACACGAAAAATCGAATAACGTTGCGGTTAGTAGCGATAATTATGGAGAACTCACCAGCGCCTTCGAGTTCTGTGGTCATCGAGATCTTGGTGCTGAACTTTCTGTAAGCCTGATTGAACCTTGGGAATTCGGTAGGGTTTTTGGCCATCTTTACAAATTTAATCCGATTTTTCTGAATAGTTCCATTATTGTCAGCACATTCGCATAGCGCCTGGGACATTAGGGAAATCCATAAAGAGGAAATGCCGATCGTAATTAAATGCATATTTTTAGGTGAGCCTATCAGAAAAGCTGTGAAAACAAAATGAAAGGAGATCGAGCATATTCTGCGAATGAGAACATGAAACTTACGATTTTTTGTGTAATCCCTATCTTCATTTTCTAATTTCTAAATTTCAGATTAAATAGCGAAACTTTTTCAAGTAAGGTCACAATGATTGACGTAAAGCAAATTTAGCGAGAAAAATGCCTCGGTTACTCGTTTTCTCTCCCGATCCCGACGAGAATTCGGGAGCACTGCCTAGTGCCTCTGAACCGTCTTGTCCTCTGACGGTGTGGAGCGCAACCAGATTTTAACTGGGGGCTTGAAGCAATTTGAAACAAACAATTTAAAACAAACAATTTGAAACAAACAATTTGTAACAAACTATTTAAAAACAAACAATTTGTCATAAATAATTTGAAACCAACAATTTGAAACAAACAATTTGCAACAAACAATTTGAAACAAACAATTGAAACCAACAATTCGTAGCAAACAATTTGAAACAAACAATTGCAACCAACAATTCGTAACAAACAATTTACTACAAACAATTTGAAACAATTTAGCGCAGGCCCCTTCTACGGTCACAGCAGTACTGGCGCTGTCCACAGAGGGCGCTAAATGTATTGACTCAGTTGTATTCGGTAAAATTTACATTGATGTGACTCGACTAATGAGGATCAATGTTGTAACGGCCACAGCAGCGATACGAGGAGCCATGATGGAAATGTATTGCCTGTCTGCTAATTGGCAGGCAAAAGATGGACGTTTCCGATGTGATCACTTAATTATAAATAATGATATACACTAACGACTTCATCTACTTCTTATGAACATAGCCTATGACCTCTATTGTGAGGCAAATCCCGGATCCTGTAGCCTGCTCTGACAAAAGTGAGACTATCTTCACGTTTCTATTGCATTCAAAGCATGAAAATTTCCCTGCATTTGGTAACTCATGTATTTAAAATATGAAAGGTTGATCATATATCATATCCAATGAAGATTTTTATTTATTTGTTAAGAAATTAAGAGGCGTAACTGGATTAAGTTCTACTAAAAAGAGAATGGGGCAGGAAAATTAGCTGGCAAAGGATCGTCGCCAGAGAAATACGAACAGTTGCAGTCTGGAAAATGCACGGCAGAAAATAATCAGATCCAGTTATTTGATTATTTACCTTCACTAACTCTTAGAAATGAACCTGCTCGCAACCTATTTCTTCGTCGTAGTTCTAAGTTGCGCCCATGCGTGAGTCGACGACTCTACGTCCATAATTCGGGTTCTGGCATCATGCTGGGTGTCATAAATACTGAACGAATGTGGTAAGAAATTTGCATTTTTTTTTGCTCCCGCAAGCTCTGCTTCTGCAATTTTTCTTGGAGCTTGAACTGAACAGACTCAGAGAAGCAATGCATCTGTACATGCTGAGCTCTAGCAAACTATGCTGCAAGAATTTTCCGTCCTCGTTCCATGAACAAATCTTCCAAACTACATTTACAGGAGCTGAGAGACTTCCTTACCGTGTGCGCTCTAAGAATATAACAGCTGCAAGCTATCCAAACGTGCGAGAGAAGCCTTATGAATTAACGCAAGTCCAGAAATATGATAAATAATCGGTTCCTCGTTACGAAAACAGTGTGATCGAATGCATTTTTTCATCTGTGATGACTGATGACATGAAGTATTCAGGCTTCAAAATTAAAGCGCACATTCTCTGTGACACTCTCTGAGTTAAGAAATTGCACATGTACATCCAGTGAACGCACTGCAAGTATAATTAATTCTTGGTCGCTAGAGGTAGCACTAAAGATCAGGGACGTGAGAAATTTTTCACTCATCAGAGTTTATTCTCGCGTGCAGTGCACCTCAAGCATGATATTTACTTAAGCTGTTACGAAAAATTTTCGTAAGACATGACCGCAGTAACGGATGATGTATCAATCAAAGCTTTTGCATCAAATTTCTGAAATATTATTAATGTTTCTTGCCTAAGAAATGGAAACTGAACAGTCTAGATTCCTTCGTTACTCGGTTTAGATTCAGTCGGTTTCAGAATTCCACGTAACTCTGCTGATGCAAGTTGCTGTTGAGTGCGAACCATACTCAACTTCCTGCTTCTACTGATTCAGACACGTGATTTTCAGTAACATTATAGAATAATGGACATTAAGCATTCAAACGTACCCAACGAAGCTCACATGATATCGATGCAAGAATTCCTATGAGCGATATTGTTCCCATTTCTTTTTTGTAATATTTTCTATGTTAGGAACTACACTTATTTTACCAAACCCTTTTTCAGACTCTAAGCTTGTACTTTGAACAAAAATTACTGATGAGTAATTTCATTACCGATCCCCTTTCCTTCTCCTTTCCCTTGAAGGCACTGAAGCGATTTCTTGATTGATTGATAACAGCTGTTCTTCTAAAATGACTTCTGATAAGTCTCAATAGTTGAATTTTTGTACTGTCTTCATTGGACAGAGTGATGGGTGTTCTTTAATTAAATACGGGTCATCACCTCAAGTCCAGCCAACTGGCAGACCCACTGCAGTCGACTTGGAAAGGTCGCACGTGAGAGGATATAATTTCAGCCAACAATTCACAACAATATTGTATTTGAATTCCAACAGAGTAGTTACTGTTGAGTTAAGAGTACGTTTCAATTGCGTTGCGAGATTGAGGTCCACGGCAAGCAATGAAATTGTTCAACTGAATGTATTCTGGAGAGATATATTTGTATGCCCAGACCATGCAATAGCTCACTTTAATAAATGAATGAGTAAATAGGCAGAGAGAGTTCGGCTACCAAATGTAACCGAGAAAATTTTAATCCTAAATTCATTCACCGCTGTTCTCTGGGTCTGAATGGGCGTTAATTATATGAAACTGTAGTAGTAGGTTACCTTAAGAGTAGTAGGTTACCTTTAAGGAATCAAAGTCAAAAAAGTGAATACGCTTATTGAATGCATTCCCCTCAGAAAACATAGGATAGGTAATAGGGTTAGGTTAGTTAGGTTTGTCTATAGTATGCTGTGAGGACTGGCGTCACTAGGAGGGCACTATTAGGTTACCTCAGCTATTGGTAGACCTCCTCGGGACTTCTGCCTTTCGTCCTCAATTTGCTGCTTTCAATTTTCACACATTCTTTGCAGTCTCTTCACAGTCTTTTCTTGCTCTTCATTCTCAATTTGTTGTTTCTAAGTGCAGGGGATCCTGTGTGGGAACACACCTTGCACGTAGATTCCTCGTTCCCTACAGTACACCCTTAATGGTCCTTCCATTTGCTTTTTTGAACTTCATTTCATGTTGATATGGAGTTTTAAATTAACTGGTAAGCTAATCTAATACAGTCTAATCTTATGAATTAGGAAGTGTTAATTATCTTGGCTAAATATCGTCGGTGCTTTGCTTCTTCGTTACGGAGCCCAGGCGTGTGGGTGTCGGCATGGCGGCAGGAATACAAGGTGTGCGGTTGTTACCTTTCCCCAATTACGGAAAGTGCACGGGAAATTATTAAATCTCATGATTTGCGCATCGTTTCCCAATTTCCCGTTAATTACCGCACGGCTGGAACCTGAAATCGGCGAAATCAAAAGTCATGTTCGTATTTCAACGTCGCTGAGTGCCCATTGTAAGAGAATCTGAAATCTTGTATTTCTGGGGTTGTTTTCTTACTTTTTCATTAGAGAACGCACGCCCCCGGACTCACCCAGCTCTGAATGGATGAAATCGAAGCTGCCGTGGCCCACCGAAAATTGTGAACACCAAACTGCGCGGATTAGCGCAGTCGTGACAAGATCTTCCTTATGGACGAACCGATAAGACCATCGCAAAGTTCGATCGAAATTAGGATCTTATCTTTGGCCTTTTGCCCAAGATTTTCAAAGACTTAACGCTCATTCTCTGAATGAAACTGATTTCTAGGAAACCTTCAACTATTGAGATTTTCCATTCACAGGCGTTTAGAGCGAAAAATATTCATCTGACATTCAAGAGACTTGCATCATAGCTCGGGCGCTCTGAAATTCAGGAAAGCTGAGCTGTTGAATAAGATCGTGAGGCGAAAAGTACTTCAGAGCCCTGCACCGCAAAATATAATTTCAAATGCACACACTCTGCGAGACGCAGTTAAGCTGCGTTCACCCAACGAAAGTAATACTATTTTTCTAGAGTCCTATTAAGTCTGTTATATTTTTGTATTTACAAACATATAGCCTGAAGCCCTGTCTGAGTAAAACTTTCATTTCAGCCAACTCATGTTAAACATTTTCTAATGGGCGTTTGTTTGTGTGATCGGTTTTCGACGATAACCTTCACCCACGATGCCTCTGAGCCCGTAATACCTAGAACGGTAAATCAGCCGCTGCACAAAACCAGGCACCGAACAAACGCGCCTGGAGAACTGGACTTAAATTTCGTCTGCTGTCACCGAGT
Source organism: Orchestia grillus (assembly GCA_014899125.1). Taxonomy (NCBI): domain Eukaryota; kingdom Metazoa; phylum Arthropoda; class Malacostraca; order Amphipoda; family Talitridae; genus Orchestia; species Orchestia grillus. The sequence goes on along the minus strand of VOMN01090591.1, from coordinate 14,041 downwards.
GATAAAGGCATTCCACGCAATGTGAGTTTGTCATCCGGTGTTACTTTCACTACTACTTTACATAGGAGCTGCAAAGTTCACCTCGAGTCTATTCAACCTATATTGCATTACGTGTTTTTCTTTCCTTGAGCATGGGGTGCCTGAGAACAACTATTTTCTTTTATCTCGACACCGTTGAAAAGTCCAACACCTGAGCTTAAAAAATATGAACGGAAAAAGCGAAAAGCAGAACTGGCTTCGATAAACTTGTGCTATTTGTTGACCTCGGGTTGTCGTTTGATAAAAAAGTTAATTCTAGAGCACCGTGTGCGTGTTCACAGATAATGCTGCAAATTCAACTGCAGAGTCCAAAACTGATTTATTTTCAGAATCAAAGCTGCTAAACAACTTCGCATGAACAGTTGCTGCCCGTGAATGAAGAAGTATTTGAAAGCGCAATTGCATCCGAAACCCCAAAAAATTCATTTTTTTTGGATGAATCAGTTCAATTTTTTCAGCCATGAATAAATAAATCAATATTTGTTTCAACTGAATTTTACTAATAAATACGAAAAATGAACGAAAAGTTTTCCTTTGAAGTGTGCTGATGAACTGGAATACTTCTTTATTTCATATACATTACATGGTTAGTGATTTCTTACATTTCGATGCACTGAGGCAAATGTTTCTTTATTCTCATAGTTTTGCGCACGGATATTTCTCTCAAAAATTTGATTGTGGAAGAGCATTCAAAATAACGAGCATGAGCAGCTGTTTTTTCGTGTATTATGTTCTCCAAACCAATGAGGGCAACCTTTTCAGTTGAACCACTTCCCCAGTCATACTTCGGTGTTTCTTGAAATGTTGAGCTCCCAAGAGTACATTTTTAGTGATGATACGAAGAACTTCTTCTGGGATAAGTTCTTCAAATAATCCTTAAAAATATTTCGCTATCATATTCGAGCACTCTGGGCCCCGTAGGTAACACGGGAAAGTCATCTCAGCCGATAAAATGCAAAAGTCAAGCAGCAGAAAGGGGAAAGAGGGATGCGCAGGCAGCCCATGGCGGCACAGCGCAATGTGTTGAAAAGCCAATTTTTTGAAGTAAGAGAATAAGGGGGAAATGGAAGCTGAAGTGGACAATTCCACAGTGTTCATTACAAGTCTTACGTGCAGCACTAGCGGACACTGTGGCAGCTTGGGCCTTCATAGGGAGTTTTTAGATCAATTTTTACCGAGTGGGCTCACAATCCAGATAAAGCGCATGCTGTAAATAGAAGTCAGAACTATAGTGAATAACGTAGAAATTCGAGAATTTGAATGTACGATAATACTGCTATGCACAGTAGTTCAAGAACAGCTTCAGATGTTTGAAGTGATTACAGACATTGTTGCACCTGTTCTCTAAACCTAGATTATCACCATTAACCAGATTGCTCCACACGAACGATTACGATTTATAACGAAAATTCAGGTTACAGACGAAACTGAGTTAAAACTAACTTCCCTAGGAAAACTTTGATACGAAAATCCAGTTGAACTTTCGAGATAGAGAACTTATAGTTTAACGTGACCAATGTAAACGAAATATGGATATTGGTGAGAGGAAAACGCTCTACGTGAAACGAACTGGACAATAGAAGGAGGGGAGTTGCTGCTAATCTGCTCCACTCAGGGGAGATCTGCTCCACTCAGGAGAGATTCAAGGAGCTCACCTGAGGACTGCCGTGGTAGTGCGCTGGGGACGTCGGCTAATTTTAGTTCAAAGCAGGCGCCTCGTGTCAGAAATTACGGCTTCCTGAAAGATTTTTTTAAGCTTCTGGTAGAGCTCGTGAAATTAATTTCTAAACCATAATGGAAATTGCATTATTTGTTTGATGAAAGTATTAATTTTTCAAGTGTCCAAAAAACACGGTATTATTTTCTATGGCCGCAAAAGTACGGCAATGAATGCGATCAGAAGCGGCGTCTGTGTGCGTCTAATTTCACTTGACTTTGCTTTCATGAAGTTGGAAAGCATGGCTCCAGCTCCATGAATAACTTTAATTATAGGCCGTAAACTTTACCGAACATTGACAGCAACGAAGTGATTGACTCACAACTGCTTCAGAAATTGAATTACCTGACGTCAATGCCATCACACGTTTTCCTCTCTTCTCGGAATGTTCACTGGAGAATTTCTCCCAAATTCCACGGAAAACCTCCCCCTAATTAAAAGAAGCCCACAGAACTTTGCTCCTTGTTCTTCTAAGAATTGCGACGAATTTAAAACATAGTTTTCTGGGTTGAAAATCTCTGTGATGCAGCGTGCTGTCAGAATATATGTACCTGACAAAGCTGGACCCGTTGAACTCCCTGTGTTCGATGATAAATAAAAGAGAGATTGCTGGCTGATCTCGGCCCTACCTTAGTTTTGCATCCCGGGTCGTGTTTCTTGTGTGATCAAAATCAACTTCGTTCGTTTGAACCGCGGCAAGCACGAGAAGTGATTGTTTTCTTGAGCGAAAAAAGTTATCACAATCAGTGTGCAAGTTATGTCTTCCAGTTAATGACCATGTAAAACGGATGTAGATTCATTAATCGCATGATTTTATCATAGGTTCTCAAAACTCGTCAGATAAAACAGTGAAACTTTAGCCGGTTTTTCATCACCCCAAGTATCCTTCCGTATTCAGATTCAGTCAGATTTTAGTCTCCTACTGGACACAAAACAACAAAATTCAGTCACCGACAACAGCTGAAAGAAGAGGCAAAATTACGTGCGCTTACCGACCACGACGGAGCGTCTCCTCACACACCATATAAATAAGAGATATCTGTATACCAGCTGGACATCAGCGCGCTGTAATGTTTCTAATTTGATATTTTGCAAATCATTAGTTTAATGAACACAAGAAATTTGAGCACCTTTCTGCGCCACTATAGAGGTTCCTAATTAGGCCTTATACTTAGGGCGAGCGAAAAATACATGAAGATTTTTGGGTTAGGTTGAGGGCGAATTCGGAAGGGTACACATTTTTTTTAAAAAGATTTCGTTGGAGGAAACATATGGATATAAAAATAAGACTACAATAAAGTAAACGACAGATGGGAAAGGCAGAAAATTTAACATAACCCACTCATCTGAAAATTTGTCACTATTCACATTTTTTCAAATATTTTTTGCATGCTTGGATGTACATTTGCACATATCAATTTTCTTCTTGAATCAGAGCAGCAAAAACTTATGCACGATTATAATCGTGCATAAGTTTTTGGAGTATAATTTTGGAGAATAATTATACTCCAAAATAGAGCTCGTGTTGACCCATCCTAGACCGTGGCATGAGAACCGTAGGCCGCTGCGTTTTGCTGTGCTCCACACTTCGTAACAGGATCCTGTCCTCAACAGCTGCAAGTCGAGGTGCGCTCGAGTCGAGGGTCAGGGGTATCATAAAAAATACTTACCTCAAGGGCGATATCTCATGCAACTCATGTAGTCACTCCAGAGCACATCTGTTGAATTTGAAATCATTAAACTTATTCACCCGTTCTGACTGCGCGTATTGATTTTACTTTGCGCTTGATATCTCATTATCAAAGAAGCATTATAAACTTAAGCATTTGTTACTTCATTTTGCATGGCAATAATTATGCTATCTGAACATCGCAGTCGAAAATCTGACCGTTCCGACAACGAAGTATCGACCACACCCTCTATTTAGACAGTGCACGCTACAATCTTTGATCGGACTTTCACACAGACTAAATAAGCCGCTTCAGACATTAAGATGTTCTTAGCCAGTTTTATTGGTACCTCGTGGGATTAAATGATAAAACCTAACGCAATTTATTTCGCAAAACTGATAAAACTAGCCCGGGTTCATTGGTCCAACCAGGCTGTCTACATACGTTCTAATGCACATCGGCCCTCACATGTTACTGCTTTTGTTAAGCTTGTGTCGTTTAAAGTTTCCACCTTCATACTTAATATTAATCGTAAGAAATTAAGGATCAAGCGCATAATCATGCGGAATCATTTTGGCTGTACTCAAAAACTATTCAAATGTCATACCTAAACGCATATACATTTATCCAGCAAAGGATGCCATATGTATGTAATTGCACAAAATGCATCTCAGGAAGTGGACTTTTCTCCTTTTTTGCCTATGTTTGGTGAAATAGAAGAAAATAAAAACTACCCTATAGAAAGGGAAACAAAATTGACCTTCAACCTATAGGGACAAAAAGTATAACAACCAAAGAACGCTGTCTTTACGTTGAACATGAATTATATCGGATAGTACAAATATCAATTTACCCAGAAAATTGTGACCAATTTTAAGTAAACGTTTACTACGTCATCTCAACATTTCTGTATTGAGTATACTTGTTACATTCGTGTTCGTTGTTCACGAAAAAATGCAATCGTTTTCCATTTCAGAAATCTGTTTTCAGTATCAGTCAAATTAACTGGTGAAAAATTTAACATTCGAATGGTAGTATTTATTTCTTTAGAAAAAGCAAGTCGCTGTAAGTCTTCTAGAAATACATATATGCGAAGTTTGCGACGATGAAGCTGCGGGCGAGTCAACTGTTCGAAGGCGGTCAGCAAAATTCAAAACTCGAAACTTCAGTTTGAAAAATGACAGAAGTGACGAAAGGCCTTCAAAATTGGAAAAGGATATTTCGAAAACACGTATTGAAGAAAACCCAAATTTCTCATGTAGGGAAGATACAAAAAATTTAAACGTGCCAAATGTACAATCCATGGATACTTAGTGTCGATAAGGTATATGTACATCGTGCTATAACGTTTGGCCCCTCACTAATGCATAAAAACAATTGCCTGGATAGGTATTCGAACAGTGAGATGCGTATGGAAACGGTATGAAGCAACGCCCTCTTGAAGTAACGTGTGGTTGGAGATGAAAATTTGGGTATTTATGAAAATGAAAACAAACCCTGAACTTGCGTAATGATCATGCAAAACGGCATTAAAAAGACATGTACATGCACGCCAGAAAACTTTCCTTTTCTGATATTGCTTCAACCGACAACCACTTGTTTCTCTCTCTGGGCAATACTCTGTGCTAAAAAAGACATTTAATAATTTACATCGATGGAGTTAAACGTATTATGAAAACTTTTGCTCACAAAAACCAGTGAAATTTTGTGTTGACACATTTAAGTTACTTCGCATGTAGGCAAAGCTTATTGACTGAAATGAATATTATTTTATTGATTAGAGTTTACGAAAGGATTTTCTATTCTTAATCATTTTTTGAATAAATAAAGAAAACTCGAACTTTCCAGGCAATCTAACGTTATCCAAATTTTGTTCTTAACAACTGATGTACCAGTTCTGTACCTCTGGCCCACATTGCCTAGCGTATGTTTGTAATCATGTCCCATTGTTAGGACACTCCTATCTCAATGCCTAGTGTCCAGTTGTTTTCGTATATTTTAAAAGATGACATCGAAACCTTCAATTTTCAAATGCCTTAAAGCTTTCCCTGGCAGAGTGCAAAGTACCTTAATACTGGGAACATACAACGGCATTGACCGAAGACTTTTATACGCCGTGGTCAGTGGTGCCAGTCCGCCATCACGACCCGAGAAAGCTCCTCAAAACTCTCGTCGTGCTCTAGTCCATTGCTCTTCTTAATGGCAGGTTAACATAACTAAGCCAGCACAGACCCTGCACGTTGCAAATGTTTCTCACAATTGCATGGCCGTCGGACAGGTAACCGAGAGCTCGGTGGTCCCATAACGGCACGCACTCGAGACGTCGTCCACGAAAATTTGGACCCAACGATGGCCACGCTAAAAGCCGCATAAAGTAAGAAACGGCTCCCACAATTTAACGAAGTTCAAGTCGGGAAAGGTTGTGGGGAGTTTCGAAAGCCTACGGAAGGTTGAATTCTGACCGCGCGCCACTGAAAGTCGTGCTCGTTAAAAATTAAATTCACTTTCGCGCTTCATACTTTTCATTCGGTAATGAGGTGAACGCGCTGGTAACCGCTTGACGTGGTGGCATTTTTAGTCACTGGTAACTTTCGCGATTTCGAAATAGTGTTTCACCCTTGATGATACATTACGCCAGTGAATCAAACTTACCATCGGAGCTGCAAGTCACCCTGCATTGAAACCAACACACTCGTCATCATGAGTGCCGGGGTACTCAACATTTCGGCACCAATGATTACGACACCGACACAAAATTTCGAGCAGCAATTACGCATGTCCCGTTAGGCGCTGGTTCATAATTACACGGTAGTATAGATTGACCCACGAGTAATGAAGGTGGCTATGATTTTACCCTAAAATTTATCAAATTACCCATTTAGTTTTCTAAACAGCGGATAGCCAGCCTCGATGATCTCGCGAAAGTACAACGTCTCAACGATGCGCCTCAATTTCAAGCTGGGCTGCGTGTTCTTTAGAGGAGTGTGCGGGGTGCATGGCACTGGGGAACCTCATAAGAGCTTCCTAGTCTCAGGACCATTTAAATACCAGCAGTTGAGGGTCACAACTGTCAGGAGAACTGACCGGTGCCCTACAGAATAAGCTCATGGGGTGCGCTGAGAAGCAGCTTCTCCCTTACATCAGTTTGAATATAATTAATTATCACAAATGGAATAGCTTGACGTACTGTTGATATGACCACCTGCTGTTCATCTGTGCTTAAATTAGATCCAGCTATACATCTCAATGTTTACAATAACACAGTTTAGACTAGAATTTATTAGCACACCATATGATGTGTTAATATTCGGTATACTCGTCCTGATAGGTAGCGTTCGTGAAGAAATGTTCATAGTATGACATATGTTGGATCATTAAGGTTAGAAGATCAATGCTTTAAAAAAAGTCGTGTGTTAGTTAGCCCAAAGAAAAGTGAATAGTTTTCTAACATTTTCCACACCTGCTGTGAGATAGAAAGAAAACTGAATTGATAAAGATAACTTAATTTTACAAATTTAAGCAACATTAACATACGTAAAAGCAACTTGTTACGAGTATCTGGTTTCTTTACTTGCCTCTCCCTTATTTCGCTGCCTCAACCTTTCCCCTGAATGAACTGGCCATCCATCGTGCTGCATGAGCTAGCGAGCGTCGCTGCACCCGAGCCCTGTCATGCAGCTCGCTAATGCCCCGCCTGCCGTGCACATAAGAGGCCTGGAGTTGTTAGTCAACAACAACAAACTGCGTTGGGTCACCGACTCCTTATTCTCCTCAATGCAGAAAACAAAGCAATTCAATCAAAAATTTCCAGTCAAAAGTGAAGCCTCGGCTCAAAATGCCATGAGGACTTGCAGGCAGCTACTTAAAGTCGCTTTTAAGCCAATGCGTTTCTTTGCTGCCCATCTCTGTTTCGAAATAACGTACACCGCAAGCAGCGCGCATGCCTTGTTCATAAAAGTAATTAGAAAAAGTGCTTTGAAGTTTGGAGGAGTGCGTTGCTGATAACAGTGCGACACTTTAAAGTTTCATATGCTAAGTTGATTGCACCAATCATCGGCTGTTCTACGAATCAAATTCAAAGTAAAAATGCCCTTTGCTAATTTGCATAAAACTGCACGAAAATGTAAAGAGCCAGGCAATGCATACTTCACTGAAATTGGAAGCATGCAAAAATTGGCACCGCTCTAACTTTATCCAGAAACGATTGGATTCGAAACTGCAAACAGCGTTAGAAAAGTCCTATGTCTGCATAGCAATGTAAGTTCTAGGTTTATGTAACTCAATAATTAGTCAGCCATTATGTTCCAGTAATGAGAGTCTGGTAAATCTTCATTCACTGCTCAACTGTTTACGACAGAAAAACTCTTGGTAGTTGAGAAGCGAATGACATTGGAAGCATTTCAGACGTTCTTCATTGGTGGTATTTTTGGAAATACCTACTGTGGTGGCAAAAGTGCACCTGGACATTGCAAAGTTGTACAGCCTTCCTAGAGAAGGCTGTCTTCGAGCTCAAGTGTAATAATAAGGTTTGAGAAGATTTTCAATCAGCCTTGAACTGTACTTCGAACACAAGCTCACCCATATTATTCTCACCCGCAATCATTATTGTTTTCAACAGGATTCTGGTGTCAATTCTCTGAGTACCCGCAGTGAATTAGCTTGCGTACGAGGTCAAAATGTTTTTACGGACCTCCGATGCCAACTTTACTTTACATGCTAGTGCTTCTCGTGCAACCTTAGAAATAAAACATAAGTACGTACGTACGTGCTCACTACTCCATAAACGCAGCGGCTGGTTCATTCGTTGACGAAAACCCATTCCATTTTAAAAGCGGCAATTCATCATTTTGTACGTGTGTTTCATCTCCATTTCATCTCGCTCAGCGTTCGCTGATCTTTCCTAATCCTCATTAAAGGCCGTCAGTGGGTGCGCTGAGCGCTCATTTGATGCGACACCTCAACTGAGTTCTCCAAGCTGCGTCTACAGTCAACGTTTCCATCTTAGCCGAAAGAGCACAAGCCTAAATGGTGAACAATAATCACCTGCTGCGAACCGAGGTTACTGTTGATCGAAATAATCAGAGTCCACATCTGAGGATGACGTCTGACCTGTCGAAGTGTAAATTGCCTCTTCTGTCCGTGCTAGCCCGCAAGCCTCGTAACGGTCTCCTGCTCTGTGGCTCTCAGGCTCCGAGACGCCTCGAATCGATATTTAGAATGAATGATGAAATTAAGGATGGAAATCGCCATGAGCAGCCGTTATACGAAAAGCTATCGAATGGTAAATAGTGAAGTCGAGGAGTTATTTTAGTTACGACAAACTGGAATGTTTTGAGAGTATTCATTGAAATGCATCATTTTTTACTCTGGAAGCTTTTTGATAGAATAGAATATGCCTGCGAGATTTGCCAATATGATGGGTACTTTAAGAGTCACGTGTGTAAATATGTCATAAAATTCGCTTATACTTACATCATACTGTAGTTGAGTTCATTTCTAGTGAAAGGTATTTGGAAATACAGGATTTTCTTTCAAGAACATGAAAAATATATTCCTTCTTCTATCCAGCTCGGAGTTAATAATAAAAGATCTGCTGATTACAGCTGTTTAAAAGACTTTATAACAGTCATTGGTCAAAAATGTCCTCTCAGAGCTCCAACAACCACGTGCAAAGCGCGCGGCTCTTGTTGTGTCCTACTTAGCTGGCACTGAATGTTGAGGGCCGCCTCTTGATAAAAAACCTAATTCCAATATTAGAACGCATGATAACTGTCTTTAGNGAAATTGAGTGAAGGGGATGGCTGAAAGAATCTAAAAAACACAAATCATAGTACACATCTGAGGGAGCAGTCGAAAAACAATCGGCGATAGTTTTGTATCATTACGGTGCTGCTGTGGGACATAATCTCAAGTCAAATGATAATGTGTTACAATCACATACCTTAAATGGACTTACGAAAAAACTCGAATGAACGATTTCTTACCCTGCCCTTGAAGTTAAACACGTCATCGGTAGGGACCATTTGTGCGCCGCCGTAATGCCGCTCGCCGCAGCACCGCGTCAGTATGTAACAATTTCTAAAAACAGAGGCACGATTTCTTACGCATCGAGCAATGTTTGCTTGATATAATGCGCTGTCATTTGACAGTAATTGTGGCTGCATGGTACTCGTTTGTGGTTATATTGGCTAGAGCTCTCTCAGTTTCCCTGCATTCCTGACGAGAATTATTATCGGTTGAAGCTGAAACTTACGGTGGCAGGCAATGAAAAGGGCTTCGAGATACCCGTTTCTGTTGACGGTGTTGTCTTTTGTGCTGAACAAGAGTACGTGTATGAGAAGAGTTGATTCAATTTTCTAGGTATGATTTGAACATTTATCATGTTGTATCAGTACTTGTTTGGAATGATCAACACAAGTCCATATTTTCTTTTTAACTCATTTTTGTGCTCAAGGCACACCCAGTCCTTACTGGAAATATCAATAAGCGTGATCTAAAAATTCCGTATTCATTAGTAAACACATATTGCTTAAAAAAAAATCGAAAAACAAAAATTGTAGTGTATTAACCTTTGAGAAGAGTAAATTAGTAACCCAAGTTTTCTAGTGATAACTAGAGCTGTTATCTTGAAGTTGGGGTTTTCCCATTCGTTATTCAGCTACAAAGCACCACGTCAAAATAAACTTCAATCTACGTTTGAATGCAGAAGAAAAACGTTCAGATAAGTATCGCAATATCCCTCTTTGCTTCCTGCATCATCTTTCTTTCAAGAGCTTGGAAGCAGCTTTGTTTAGCGTCAGGATTGCGAACTGCAGGGCTTTGGAAGTCATGAACATCTGCATCATCATTTTTCGCACACACAAAAGTGTAACTTCATCGGTAGGTGGAGCAATTTTTCTTGACGATGAACTCCTTCGTAAGGCGGTGAAATTTTTCCTGACGGTGAACTCCTTCGACAGGCGGTGAAATTTTTCCCGACGATGAACTCCTTCGTCAGGCGATGAAATTTTTCCTGACGATGAACTCCTTTATCAGGTGGTGAAATTTTCCCCGACTATAAACTCCTTCGTCACGAGGTGCATGATGGGCAGCGCCATCAATTTTAAAATGGCTCCCAGAGCCATTGTTTGAAACGAAAATTCTAAAAAGAAATCTTCCATCACATCGTTCTAATATGGAAATAACACTTTGATGATCTCACACTGGTATCTCTGGTCTCATTCTACAGCACAGGTCTTAGGTCGCACTTCACAAGTACCTAATTCCTACCAGCAGCCGTCAGCACTCCGCACGAAAAAGTGAACCAGGGCATGGTCACTTTGCAAACTTTTGAAGAGAACTCCGTTATTCTATGCGACTTTTATTAATAATATACGACACGTGACCCGTTGGGTCAAATGAAATTTATCAAAATCAAACCGTATCCAGAAATATATCCTATGCAGTTAAGTCGGTATCCACAATACAGGATTAAACGAAGAGTATAAATTTCGAATATCTCAGATCCGACAGACAAACGTGTGCACGGTTTCAAGCAAGCAAACAAACAAGCAAGACGACCAGAGTTTTAGTATTATACTAGGTAGATAGATAAATTTACAGATCAAACCAGGTTCTTGAACTAAATTCACTGAATTGCCTGTTATTCATAAAACACTTCTATCTCTCATTAAATGAGAACGGTTGTGATTCCAATTTGATTCTATGTCTGAGTTTTTTCCAGTTGATGTTACGTAGTGGTCTTTGAATTTCCTCCAATGCAGGTTTCTATTTCAATATACTGATGCTCTACGGCACTCTAACTTTCATGTCTTTTTTTGCTAATGCTGAGGTTTCACGGCGTTTTAATATACAGTACACCTACACGGAGCTTCATTTTCTCTCTTCACGCGTAAGATGATGTTTATGAGTCTAAGGGTGCCCGCACACCAAAAGCGTTAAAGCGAGAAGATGGCATGCGAGAATGCAAGAGTGGCTTGAGAACACGGTAATGCATTCAAGTGCACACACCAAAAGCGTGCATGCGCGAGATTGCAAGCGTGCTGAAGATGGTCTTTCAGTCTTTCATGCACTCTCGCTTGCCTGCACTCTCGCTTTAACGCTTTTGGTGTGCGGGCACCCTTAACGCTGATCTATCTCCAGATTAGGAGGGGTTAAATTTTAAGCTTTGTAACATTATCGAATCTAAATTTTTACTATTGACAAGCATGCAAATTCCCCGAGCTTCCTGAGCAATAGTCGTACAACTGTTCAAATATGAAGTTAAAACGAACTGACTATTTACCTAGAGAAAATAATTTTTCTTCAAAACTTAAATGCTCGTGAAACTAAGACTCTATAAATAATGCTAAATACTTCATTAAAATGGGACGAAGCGGGGAAAATGCCTCGTTTACACCGCATTCTATTAATTTTTAATCAGAAACGATCGTTTCTGATCTTTCTCACGGCGCTGTGGACCACACCGCTGCAGGGAGCTGCAGCCTCCACAGCAGGACTTGGTCGTGACGCCAGGCACACTCCCACCCACTCCTTCTGATGGCCTCAAATGTACGGGGAAGACGCGCGGAAATTTCTTTATCAACAGTTACATTGATCTTGCTACGTGTTACAATTATTCGAAAATGATAACACTAAATTTTCTTTTTAGGTAGTATTTTTCCCATGCGCTGAATTTCTTAAATGTTATTGCCTTTAAGCATTCTTCGGCAACACCTTTTAGAGACTCTTTGGAGTCCCTTATTTCATTAATTACCTCGAACACGTTATTATATATGTGTTATTAATTCTTTTACTTAATTTAATTTCTGCCAATACCCGAGGTAAGGCGATACGCTATAAATGAGAATAATTTTTTTGAATCGAACAATTTCGTCACCTTTCAAGCTCAAATGAATATGAAAACTGTACAAGACTACATAAAATAAACAAACTTGCAATTAGAATTACAATATCATCCACATTCCCTATGTATGAAAAAATTACTCATAAATACCACAAATATCTTCACGCATTATAAGCAACTCAGTAGCAGACTGGTTGCCACCTCCTTCACAGCCCCGAGTGAGCTCCGATCGCTTGCACGGTAGAATATTTCATTCGTTTTTTTGGGTGCGTCATGCACACCACCTGAACGATAAAATTTATATTTTTTGATTGAAACTCATACGAGTACTCGGACTAAGCGATCAACCAGAGAGATTAGGTGCGACTCCCTCGATGGTCCTGCACGATTGCGTTATTGAACCTCAATGAGTGTTTCCATCAACGCTCTTCCTGCCAATAAAATATCGTCGCGTGAATGAAACGACCTTAAGAACCCCATTTTAAGTCAGGCTTTTAATTTCATTTTCATGTATTTATAGCTTAGAATTCGAATAAAGACCCACGTTGTCATCAAACCCTACTCACTCGGTGTTCTGCAGCATTCAATGCACAATTTTATACGAATTGAATGAACTTTTTCGTGTTTTCAAAAGATTAGAAACAGAGGTCAAAATTCAATTGTATAAGTAAGAGAGCTTAAGGATACTGTTAGCAAGAACTGTCGAGTCTGTTCCTGTCGTCCTGCTAAATGGTATTGGTGCTGCTGATAAATCCGACATATTTTGTAAGACTCGTAGTGCAATCTATCAGACCGAAATAATTGAAACATGAAACATATTTATCGCTAATCAATCCTCAGCAACGTTCATCCCTGACTGGCTTGTGCTAAAACAGCGAGTTGAAATGCACTGCAGTGTCGCATAGTATTTGTCTTTGGACGGACCCTGAACTAACTAGCTAATAATTTACCAGCCCTAAGCGAATCATGCAATAGATTAAGACGCTTTAGTCGATATGCGACATCATTGGAACCCTCACACGGTCCTCCACCAATGGCGAGACCTTGCTCAGGTCTGCCCAACATTTTACGGCAATTAGCTGCATTTGGCCGACGTCCGGGAGATCATCGGACGCTGCTCTCTCGCACCTCACCCACGACTGTCTCGAGGCGACCCCCTTGCATGCCGTGGAGCATTGGAAATATAGCTAAAAGATCGACAGCTTAAATGTAGCTTGGATATAGCTCAAATATAGCAGTTTATAGCCGTCTGAACGGCACGTGCTCTAAGGGGAGGTTAATTTCCTTGTCTTTTGGTCACTGACGACTGAAGCGAATTCAGGAATTTATTCTCTGACGTGTGAACTTAACAGTGTTGACTGTAAGACAGGGTATTTTCATAGAAAGTTACTCACAGATGGCTTTTATTTTTTGGAAGTCACCCTAAATAGGAAAATTAAAAAACTATTTCAATCAAGTTATCATGTTTTGATTTGATATATTTGTATGAATTCATCTTCAAATGACTTTTTGAGCGTTAGGATGCCTTACCAAGTCTTCACAGAAATAGAAAAACGAATTTAGAAGACACCTTACATTTCATATTCATAATTTTGGCAGAAAATTATATTTAATGGGAGTGAAGAATAGCAAAACTTTATAATCTTGTCGAATAAATGAAAATTTTCACGAAAAGTTTCAAAACAAACAGTTATGAATTTCAATATAAAGATAGTTTGCAATCAGAAGATATTTATAAAAATAAGGGACGCCCAGGATCCATACTGAAGG
>VOMN01090589.1:0-11665 GCA_014899125.1 Orchestia grillus | reverse complement strand
TGTTTGCTATATCTCCATTTCTTCTCTCCTGATGCTAGTACTACACTGGCCTTACCAGGACTTTAGAATACTGAGTGTTTGAGGGAGTGGCACAGCTTAGCGTGCTGCTCCCCTAACAGCTTCAGTTTACAAATATTTGGATTCGGTCAAACTTTCTTATGAAATGCAATTCATAAATAACGAGGTTTTACTATAGTTCTCTTTTAAATGGAGTTAATCTCAGTCAGATTTGTCATTGAGATAGACAATCACTCTTAGACTGCCTGAAAAACAGACCAAAATAAACTCGCACTAGCTCCTCAACTGCAGCCCTATCTTCAAGACGCTGCATGCCCTAGCATTTTCGGTTTCTATGACGAACTATAGACAGCAAGTGTAATGAAATTTCTCAATTGCTACAGACTATTTGCTCAGCAAAAACGGGTCGAGTCGATTGTACTTATTTTCAACTGGTCAAATAAGCTCAGCAAATCTTTGACTAGAAATGGAGTTGAACAAGTTTATTATGTCTTTCCTCTACCATTCAAGATGTCACTCCTACATCTTGAGCAAAATAGAGCATATTATAAACCCATAAAAATCACGCAATATCGTCAGAACAATATCTTTGGAATGATTACTCAGGCACGTCCTAGTAGGTATTCAATGGAAGATCAGTGGTTCGCCATTAATTGCACACACAAAATAAAAATATCAGCCTTGCTACATCAATAACCTAACAAAGATCATACATTGACAATTATGATAGAAGCTATGTGAAACTGCTGCAAATCCCAAGCAAGGAGAGAAAAGAGCCATAACAACATAAAAGCTAAATCCTAAATAACCCCCTACACATGTTATTTGAAAATGCATAGTGCAGACCACGCAACACTGATATCAAATCCATAAATTTTGTCAACACAAGACAGACTCCTGCTCTAACACGGCTTCTGCTGCACCTGGTTAACACTTCTGGTGGAAAGCATCAAGGAGTCAATTGAATCGAATGCAAAACTTCCCATAAATGTGTAGAGCATAAAACTCTTGGAGACAGAATGATGTACACAATTTTTCGGCACATTTGCTCAATGGCAAGTGGACCTGCCAAGCACAGCAAATAACTTACAGCTTTACAGTATAATAGATAAATTTATGAGCAAATAAGTACGACTACATTCCTCACTTTTGGCCAAAGCTTTGGGAGTAGCAACAGTCTTGGTGAGCAGTTTGGAGGCCTTTGGAGTGGAGCTTTTGGCCGTTTCTGTGAACAAAAATATTACTGAATAGCAGAAAGTCCTGTAATAAAACATTGGATTGTTCCCACCAGGACACTGACACATAAATAGGTCTTTGCACTAAATAGGCAAAGTCTGACACACATATTAACTTATTTGAGGGGAACAAGTTACAAGTTAATTTTAAAAAGTGGTGCATACATACACAAAGAATTTTCAGGTTACTATAGCCTGATACTTTCACAATAAATGTACCACAGCAGGTACAGATATGCCCTGCAGGGCCTCTAAGATTAAACACTAGAAAGACGTGATGAATGCGTCTCTTCCAACCAAATGACCAAAATGGAATTGAAAATAGTCATGTAACTGTTATTATCTTGCTCAATTAGAATAGTAATAAATATATATTGTAAACTATTCAGCATCAACTTCACTGAAACGGATTATGCCTAGTTAATTGAAATTTTGAAATGGATCACTTTGATTCATTTGGCCTACTAGTGATAAAGTAGGCAAGCAAACAGATCAAATTTCAAAAAATAAAAAGCTAAAATACACAAAAAAAAAACTGCCTGATGACAAATGAAAGTTGAAGTGCTCAAAAACATCTTAAGCTTTGAGTAACTTCATGGTATCATCTATACTGCTACAATAAAGTTCACTACGTAAAAAACTAGAAAGAAGTATTAACAAGTGGCTGTCCAGCATTTCTATGTAGATACTTTTGAGGCCTACATTGGTAAAGATCCATGCTTAAACTATGAAAAAAGAGGCTTCTTAAGACTTCAAAAACCACTCGGCAATACTTTCACACTAGATAAATTTAAGGTTGAATAGAAAAATTCCCTATCTTCACAAACTTTTCCTGAATAAAACACCAGTCAGTGACCTCCATAACTTAAGATAGCCCAATTTTTGAACAATGATGGCACTACATGGCTATACATGCTGCATGTATTGGAAATAATTCTTACCAACCTGTGTAGTGCTTAATAAATATACTGGAAATGTTAAAAATTGAATTTTAATTGTAGGATCCTTCAATTGCAACTGTAGAAATGTTAGCCCTTACCAAGAATAGAAAACACTGTCAAGCTTAGAACTGGAAGGGCTTGATGTAATTCAAGAATTTATACTAAAAAACTGTCAAAGAAGCAGATAATGGAACAGGATAAATTGTTGCCAAGTCAAACTTTATTGAACAAAGTATTGTGATGATGAGGCTGCATTTAGCTTTGTGCAAAGACCAGCTGCAACTTTTATATATATATTTATACATGCAATAAGGCTCTATATAGGATTTTATCAAGAACTAGCTGCATCCTTATACAGGAGGCCCTCTAAAAACACTATAATTTGTGACACTACAAATAAAACACTATAAATAAAACACTATAATAAAACACTATAAAAACACTATAATTTGTGAAGTGTTAGTGCTGAAAAGCTAAAATATATTTTATTGAAAAGAACAGGATTTAAAATTTCCTTCAGTATCACATACAAATATAACAAATATATAGGCACATATCTGTAGTCCTTCAATTCCATTCATGGCTAATTAGCAATGAGAAAAATGCAACAGTTAGCAGTCTAACAGAGGAAATTTGTTGTGGAAGAAATTATTAACCACAGGATTTGTAATTGATACCATTTGTCTATATTTAGCCAGATATGGAATACGATTGTCTAAAAGAACAGTTCAAGCCAGTTATGCCCAGTGGAGTGTTCATGACACGGTACACATCTGAGGTTTGAGAAATCATCGCATCCTTCAATGCCAATGTTTTGTAGAATGTTTTATCAAAACTTGTTACTTGGGTTGATAAATGTATGAAGTCTGATGGTGGCCATGTCAAAAGTTAAACACAAAATGAAATAAAATTTCAGATTTTGCTCTTTTCAAAAAACTTATTTCAGCCTTCCAGCAATAATATTTTATGAATTATAGCATTTTTAAATTGGCTACATTTTTTATTCGACACCCTGTGAAGTAGATTGTGAAATCTACATTGATGAAAAGCTTAACAAATGTACTGTGATTATGTTTATAAAACAACACCTTCCCCAAAAAAAAAGAGAAATTAACACATTGACTGTGATACAACCCACCGGAGGGTCGTTTTGCCCCTAGGAAGATAGCATCATCGCAACAGTGTTAAGGATCTAGAGTTGGGAGCTTACCTTCACCCAGAAACTCTTTCAACCGCTGGGTGGGTTTTGCCTCCCTTCTGCTCTTCCGAGGTTCTGACATCCTGCCAAACAGTGGGGCCCTTAAACCTTTCTGCACACCAAGAAAAAAAATTCGTGTTTAGAAAATGAACTGCAGCAGTTCAATTTTACCACTCACTGAGCTGCCTCCTATGCTAGCATCATTAGGTAAATAAATTTTCCACCTCGTTCAACTTGAAAATTACTCAAGACACTACTAGACAAACATTGGCTTAAATATGCTTAATATTGGGGAGATCATCCACTTTCTGACATAGAAAGCTACAGCCATCCCTTGTCTATTATGGGAAAATGTTCCAGAACTTCCACCCCCATTAGACGAGTGAAAATATATGATAAAGTAGCAAACATGTATAAAGTTTATTATTTATGCTTTGTGTCCATAATTTAAGTCTTACAATTAAAAATTATTCAAATGAAAAAGTTTTTGTAAGCATCAAATTTCAATAAGCATTCTAATGTTAAGTTGAATTTTTAATTTGAGGCAAAATGAAACATTTACTTTTCAGACACTTTCACCTACATACAACCAATTTTAGGAAAATATGAATATAAAATGTTTCATAGATTTTAAGTACACTTAACATAATAAATCAATAATATAATTTTTTGAGTTATAGTTTGCAAGTAGTTGCTTGATGCACACAACAGTTACCTCAATATGAAATCTTGGCTATTATTCCCCTTATCTGTGCATATTAAGGCCTTAACCTTCCTAATTTTTGTCCCATTATATATATATAAATGTTTCCTCTATGTACATAGATAAATGTGTGTAAAACATTAAGTAGTAAGCCGGTTTTGGGAAGGGAAAAGCACACGAGAATAGATTACACAGCACACAACCTGCGGCATGCATCCTCCCACTCTCCGGTGCACTCCCCGATCCTCTCCAATGTTATGTTAAGGAAATATTGCATACTTTAAACATCCTCCCACTCTCCCCAGTCCACCAGACCATCTCTGTAAGGGAATTGTCCAGAATGTGGATCACACATGTTTTCTAAGTAACATCACTTACAGGTTTGGCACACCTATGTAACTCAAAACACATTTTACTCCACGACTTTTTTCAATTTATCAAAAATAATGAGACAAAACAAAAAACTTTTGTACAATCAATTCTTCATTTTGCTCAATTTCTACATTACAACAATTGGATTGATAAAATTAGAATTTTGGAACCATGAAAAAAATTCCATTTTTCAAAATTTTTCTTAAACATATTCAATTATTTCAAAATTTAAAAATGTCACTCCTAAAATTTGTCATTGAATAAGCTAAGTTCCATTATTGTAGGCCAAAAACTGAAGCTGATGAAAGGCTTTAAAATCAAGTCTACAATGTTTCAATAAAAGAAAATAAATACCATTTAGATCTGTCGTATTACAAATTACTTGTAAAATATGCATTTAAGGTAAAATGTGTATCAAATGATTTATAGCAAGTGCTCCAACTGTTGCACTGCACAGGGGTTATCTGAAGTGAGAGTGGACTGAGCTGGACTCAGGCAGGCACCAATCCTTGTGCCTGTGTGCACTACTGCAGTCACAGCACTTGCTAAGAACCATTTTATGTATAATGGTTTTCTAATAAAATAATGTATGCTTTGCAGATAAATTATACATTGCAGCACCAAAATTATATTTTTCTCTTTCTACATCCAGAGTGGAGTCAGTTCAGGTAGTTGCCAAAAAAATTAAATTCTTATCTAATAACATTTTGTAACAACCAAACATTTGAGCAAAGCTTCCCAGAAAATTTCTTCAACTAATTTGACATATGATCTTACATACAGATGGCAAAATCTTATGGAAAAATTGGCCATAACTTTTGTACATTGGATAACATAAATGAGTGCAAATGTTCTACTGTAGGAGAGTGTCTAAATGTTTCTACATAGCTTTTCTGTGTTTCCAAATTATTACTTCATATATTTTCCCTCTCAAACACAGAGAGTGGACAATGAAACTAAAGTCAAAGCTGTACAGTAAGTGGCACTATTTATTGAGTTGAGCATGCCTAGTTCAAGTAAATAGTAACCAAAACCTTCACTCACATCAGCACTAGTGACTATGGTGTATTCCCATACAGGATCCTTTACACATAGGAACAGCAAATTTAGAGTGAAAAAGAAGAAGAAAAGACAAGGAGAAGATTGAAAAAGTGAAAAGATAGAAGGAAATAAAGTTGAGACAAAAGACAGAAAACCCAAAGGTTTATCTATAGCTGAGATAATCTAACCATGCCTTCCTGAAGACACCAGTCTCCAAAGCATACAACTGATACACAAAAATAATCTACCCTATCACCTATCTTATGCTTCAGCTTCATAAATTTGAACTCAATTTTAATTTGTCATTCATATCATGGACAAAGCTAGTTTTACTGTTAGAGAAAGTATAGAAAACATTCTATTTCAGTTTTGGAATAATTAAAAATTTGATCTCATACTCTGTAGAAATTATTTTATCATAGATACACAATTTAGTCAAGATTTTAAATACCCACAAGCACCCACCTAACTTTCACATTTGCTGTACCCTAACACTAAACACGGAAATTCTGGCAATACTTGGCATTTTCTACTTTTTTCCTTCTAAAATGGTAACCAACCAACAAAGATTTGGACGAAACATTTAAAATGCACTTTTTGAGTATTCAACATTCACAAACATGTACTGAATTGTGTGTTGAAATTGTGTGTGGCTGTAGTCAATAGAGAGCGAGTTAAGAGGGATGAAGTGGGAGACTGGAGGGGAAGATCCTTAGTTTCTACTTTGAACATTTGTTGCAACCTATGAAATCCATGGCTCTCAGTCTGGGCTTTTGATGGCTTGCATTCATTGAAAAGTGCACACAGGAAGCTCAGTCACCCATTAGTAGTCATAGATGGAGGTTGTGGTCGCATTTTTCCTGCATTGTTAGCTTCTCTTTGTAACAAGGCAGGCTGCTTTAGAATATATCACATAACCTGAATAGAAATGTTTTCATCTTCCTATTCAACTGGTTCAATATGATTCTTCATCTTGCATTGTGACATGTCTATTAAAAAAGGTTGCATATTTCTACTGAGAAAATTGACAGATAATCAATTTTCTGAAAATATTCACATGATTTACAGTTCCCAATCCTCACCCCTAATACCAAATACCCTCACTCGCATGTTCCCAGGCGCACTGAAGCCAACCAGCAGGTGGTATGCACCATTGCAATCAATTATTTGACTTCTAATGGTAATTTTTGATCTACTAAAAAAAAGCATTTTCTTTTTTAATTAGCCCTCATATAAAATTGAACTTTCCCCATTTGAAACAATACTTTCCTCTCATTATTGTATTACAGCAAAGAAATGTATCCCTTTTGATGCAGTAGTGCAATGCAAATTGATAATTTTTTCTCATTTGAAGGAAAATTTGTAAGTTATACATACAGTATAAGATTTGAATTTTATTCCAAAACTTCACAGAAAAATTGTTTATTTGAAAATTTGCAGCAAATTTTTAGCTTTCAGCATTGAAAAATGTGAAATTAGATTAGCCCTATCATATTAGTGTAAAATTTGTATGATTAGTGATTTTCAGAAAACTGTACTAACTCTGCATTTTTTGAAAAATCAAAAGATTATCACAAACAAATTTTTCTATATTATACAGTTATGTATAGATGAAAAACTTGAGTAAATTTTTACTTTAAAATTGCTAACACAGAAATTCTAATAGCACTTTGGCATTTTCCTTGGCATTTTTGCATTCCAAAACAGTAAACAAAGGTTAATTACATCACTTGAGGTCAAGATCTAAAGGCTAGGTAAAGAAAGGTTCTGTTATATATACAGACCTGTGGTACACGACACTTGCTGTAAAATCATCATTATCTCAAAATATATCAATTTGCTATGTAATTCATGTTCATATTTGCAATAAATGGTTGCAAATACACTGTAAATGTTACATCTAATAAATTCTTAAGATGGTTGTTCCATTGCAAAAATTGACCGAAATTTTTAAACACCCATTTAATAGGAAAAAGTGATACTAAATTGGAAAATTTATCTTAATTCAGTACTACTTTAAGCTTCCTTTTTATATAAAATGTGATCTAAAGAGAGCAAAATGAAGAACAAACCATTTACTATTAACTAAAAAACATATAATCTATGCACAAGTGCATTTTTATATAAGATTCCTGATATATATAAAAACTTCAAATCAAGAAGGAAGAGAAAGAAAAGATGAAGAAGATGTAGCAAAAGTATGAAAATTGAAATAAGCAAAGTAAGCACAAAATATATAAGTCCTGAAGGCTCATTTATAGCTGAAGGAATGAAATAGCGCTCTTCTGGGGTTGCCAGTCTACTCCACAATACCGCAGGATAGATAAATCTTATCTATTGCCTAGTCTACATCTCCTGAGGGATGATCCCATAATGAAGTAAAATTAATGTAGGTTGGAATAGGTAGGCTACATTAAAGCAAACTAAATAATTTAATATATATGTACATATGTAGTAGCATACTGGTGATAAAGAATTTGTTATATAATAACATTTCAAAAAAAATTATTTGACATTAGATTTTATTTTCAGATTTGTAATAAACATATAGAAATATAATAAAAAAAAGTCATATGCATTAAATTTCTATGTTCGTTGAGCTAAATTGGATACTAAACACAGAAAATTTATATCAGAACACAGAAAAACTTGTAATCTATAATATTCTATGAGAATTGCTATTTGCAAGTGATGTGACTACAATTAAAAGCAGGAACTAAACCTTACAGTATTAGGTCTAATATAAGACTCAACATAGTGGGTAGTAGGCAATTGAAATAATTGTGATCCAAACACAAATAATGCAGCAAAAATCATGGCTCAAACTAAGGTCCAACAAAGTCATGATTTTTGAGTCAAAAGTTTTTTTTGCTTTTACATCTCTGTCTGTTGACAATGAATTATTGTTTTTCCCCTGCATCATAGGTGTACCATAAATTCAAACTTCATTCTACATGACGGTAACTGATCTACAAACACATGCAATTTTTAGCCCAGGCTCAACTTTATTTGCAATTATGAGGCAAGGCCTCGAATCAATTATGGTGATATACCTAAAATTGACTGCTTATCTCTTTAATAAAATCATCAATAAAGAAAACATAACACGTAGCTTGTTTAGCTATCGACTTAACTTTCCGTTAGGCACTTTTTCAATTGATTTTCTACACGTTTGAGAAACAGAAACGATGGTTCAATGAAATTATACACATGTTTCTATTGTGAAAAGTATACCTATTCAAATTCAAGCATAAATTCCCTATAAATCTCCTCCTCGTGAAAAATTAAGCAAGCACTAATTAAGACTTTAATAATAGAAGTAACTTCTTTACATTAATTAAAAACACTTTTTACTCACGGATTTTAATAACAATTTGCAGACACCCTACCAAACGAAGGAAATCGAGAATCTTGATCTCACATTTGCCGTCATTGCAACAAACCCGCGAACGTAAACAGAGCGTCGGGAGCAGTGCTACCAACAACGGTCCATACAGAAATCCTTCAAAGAATGAAAATGGTTTTGATGCATCTGAAATACACAAATAATATTAAATTTTACGTATATTTGGATAAAAATCAATTGATACAAATGACAACTGTTTCAATTAAGTGAATATAATTCTAATAACGTAGTAGTGCAAAATATCTATCGAAAAGTAGTCGCTAGTAAAATTGAACTCGTATCAAATATTTTTTTCAAATGACTTATATATGAAATACATTTTTTTTAATAATATAGATAAAAAACATTTTTATTTGGCTTTATAAAGAAGAGGTGTAATTATGATCTTATTAGTTCAAAGTTTCACCATGACATAGAGTGAGAATTTCATATACAAATATATTTCCTCTATAAAACATTCAGTTTATCTTTAATCATTGAATTATATTTATAGGAATTCACTACATTATTTATCAAATAAATCTACTTGATTCAAGAAAACTGCTATTGTAACAAAGAAAATTCTGTTTTCATCCCAAACTACTTATATTTCTATTATTAATATTGCCAAGTTGAATGGGGATCCACACTGTCAAAAATAACCTTATTGATAATTGCTCTGTTCATGCAAAAATATTAACTGTTTCTTTCAAGTATGACAACGCTATTTTGAGTGAGATATATTCAGATATGTTTCGAAGGGACACAACTGATTTAAAATTTTCAATGTTGCACCATTTCATAATTAGAACTTTATGAGAACTTATTTTCAACAAGAAATGCATGAATTTGAACGCTAATATCATTGGAAATGATAATGAAGCATAAAAATATGATGTAGTAAAAGTCTATGTAAGAGATAAATCAATGAACTGCTAAAAAGTGTCTGTTATTCGTCTCCAATGTATGTTTGTTTCTTCAATGTTCAACCAATGAAAACCCTTGTTAAAGAAAAACGCATTTATTAACTCCAATGCATCTGAGATACAGTACACTGTCTAGTTGTGAGGAATTCCAGGCTTAGGCTCCCTTTCCCAAAGGAAGCACTCCGTGGTTCCGAAGTATTCAGGTTCTCCACGCAGGGAGTTGAACCTTTATCATTAGCATATTAGTTATCAGTCTAACACGGTACCAGGTAATCAGATTCTCCACACCGGGAGTTGAACCTTTATCATTAGCCTATTAGTTATTAGTCTATTCGTAGCGCACCAGTGCGATATGAATAGACATATATGAACGAGAAAGCTGCTGATGTAAAATTTATTAGTTCTTTCAAATTTTTCTTGGGATCATTTTCAACACACCTGTGCACAATAAGTTGAAACATCAAGTTACACATAAAAACACGAGGGTGTCCAGCCTATGATGATATCAGCTATCAGATGTGTCTTCCAATTGTTGTCAATGCTCTATTTACCTTGATTTGGTTTTCAATTATATTAGGTACTTTGAATCATCGTTATAGCCCCCATGCGTGTTAAAGCTTAAAAAAGTAGTTTGACGACTAAATGACCTAATAAAATAGAGTAGGAAGTGTTCAATTTCTGTGTAGCAAATTCATAAATGCCTGTGGCCCCACGACAAAGAAAAATTGAAATAAATTTTATACGAATAAAGTTGATTTTCGCCATGTTTAATTTTAAATGTTTCACAATAACTGACAGGGAACTAGAATGCAATGTGAGTTGTTTTATATTTCTTTTTACTGGAGAGACTTTGGGTCGAAGTGGAAATATGTGGTGGGTTAATTGAGAAGCTACTGGATAAAAGTGTTACTGGGGCAAGGGCAAAAACCGCCATGAAGAGATGGATTCAATATATTACGAAGTGAGGCACGTTGATACTGGACAGGACACGCTAGCCGTTCTCAAGTCATGACACCACGGGACATATTCTTTCTCTTAATGTTTTATTTCTCTTCCTTCCCCTTCTTTATCTCCTTCTTCTTTTCCTTTTTATTTTGCTTGTTTATTGATAATTTCGGTTCCTGCTTGATCACGCACCTTTGGTCTCATAGGATACTGGATACAAGTATACTCCTGACAAAAGAAATTCAACCATTGGACATAGATACATATCGTTGCGAAAAAAATCAATGAATACAATGAATTATTAAAATAGGAGACGTCCATGTTCAAGTTTTAAGTTGAATGAGAGACTTCTTTGCGTATTTTTTATAGTTTTGACCGAGCTTTGGACGATCTGCACGAAAGTCGTTTCCAAGGTGGAATAACTTTTCAACGGTTGGAGTTATGATGGGCTTATGTGTATCCAATAAACGGGTAAAGATATTTATTTTCATTTATATTTCGTGTGCTTAGCTGAAATAATTTCATGGTAACAAATTTTAAATTGATTTGTAAATGACCAAAATAGTTTGATATCGATTAAAACAGTTTAAATTTGTACATGAGAAACTGGATTCCAAAAATCTTCTTTGTATGGGTCTTCTAACAATAATTTTCATTAGGATAAAATCTGGCTAGTTTATAGAGTGACCTGTTTGTTGGTAGGTATATCCAAACAAGAATACACAGACACAAAGCAAATGTAAAAAAGAAACAAACACTTTGTATCAAACACACCCGGTAGAGTGCGTCCTAGCGTCTATCCATAGCACATGATACCGATTTATGGAAAGAAAGAAAAAAAAAATAAAGTTTATTCCAAAGTTGGTCACATACAAAGTATATACCTTTTGGTTTTTCAGTG
>VOMN01090588.1:0-13624 GCA_014899125.1 Orchestia grillus | reverse complement strand
TAACTGGCTGTTTCTATGCTCAGATCTTGTGTGGAAACACATCAGTGTATAGATTCGTCGTTTTCTAGAGTTCATACTAAATGGACCCTTCTTTTCAATAGCGAACTTTGCAAAACGTTCCAAGGGGAAATCCTAGAGCTCGCTCGAGATGGCGGTTCAGGGGTATCATGGCTACCGTCGCTAGAGAAGTAGACATGGATCAGAGGTTCGCTAGTTCAAGAGGCGGCTGATCATTTTGGCTCGAGCTCGAGTATCCGAGCCTCTTCCAACGAGTTGTGTGCCCATCACAGTGATGCGAGTCGAAGCAGGCTTTAGGTTTGTGTTACTCGTAAAGTGGACGGCGGGGTATCCCGACCACATCGTGCACTAGCTTAAATTGATGTCAAGGTGAGCCAGTAGTGATGTCAATGGCACCCGATGTTAAACGTGATCGGGAGATTTGCGAAGTAATAAATCTACTAGCAGCAATAGAGGATTTGAGTAAATGTATTATACAGTTTTTGAGTACGGCTTCATGTTTTAACGTAGTGAAAAATCGAGAAAATGTAAAAAACGAGGATTGTCTTCAGGATTAACTTCGGAGCAGGGTCCAGCCACGAATCTATTGGCACAATGATTTTTATATCATTTCATTTCGCATTTTTGTTTCAAGTTCACAAGATATTCGAGCAATTGTGACGTCTCGTTGTCATTCGGTTCTTGTGTGACAACGGTGTCACTGGAGACGCGAGAAGAACATCGCCTGGCAACTGACGACTTTTGAAAGCGCGAGCCATTCGTTCAATGAAATAGAGAATAAAGAGCTCTGTGTCACTCGGAAATATTCGTTCATGTAAGCGAATCAGTAATTTTAGTGACCTGATGAGCTACATGAAGGTAATCAAGCCGATTTCGAAGGGCTACTCCATTATTAGCTAGACCACTCGTCGCCCGTTCTGTCATTATTTTAGTCACGTTTGAGCCCCCAATGATACTTCCTAATGTACTGACAAGTCACGGCGCATTAGATTAGGTTAGGTGAGGCAACTGCTGTAATATAAATATCAAAATTTTAATCCATTTGAAATGACTGCATTTTGAGGTTCATGACCCACAATTGTCCAAGTTGCCTAACCTAACTACATACTGAATTCGTCATTTCGTGAAATGCCTGGTAATTTCAGTCGTTTCGCGGAACGACTGAGTGAATCAGGCATGCAAAATTTGCACACAAAAAATCGAATTACACTTTTTCTTGCGGTTTCTGTGTTCCCATGTATCACAAGAAGAATTTTCTAACGTATTTTGCATTCACAAAGAATCGTTTAAAGAAGGAGAACTGAATTTTTCCTATATCTGCTGCAGCTTAGCTTATATGCAATGCATTAACCTCCTTCACTTAGCAAAACTTATTAACTAAATTATTACATAATTAGATGGAACATCAGTAAATTTCTCATTAAAAAGATGTATGGAAAGAACATTCAAGAGACTTGTAATATCTTACGAAGTTGAAAACATGCAATTGATGGGCAAATATGAAATTTATAAGAAATACTAATACTTGAATTACTCATAAGACACGTCATCTCCAGATGTAGATTAAGCCACTTCATCGTTTTTCTGTCAGGATAGGGAAAGAGGTTTCCATAATGAAGATAAATTATACATTCATGTACCAGTGGTCTAACTCATACCAATCAGATCACGGCCTCTAGTGAGTAGGGTTCATCATTGTAATTAACATAACAATTTGGTACTAGTTATAAAGCTTACAGGACACGGAGTCACTCCTGATACCGCTACCAGATGCACGATAATTAGAAGGTTATACGGCACCTACGCCTGATGTAGTAAAACAAGTGAATAATTTCTTACCACGAGTGTTAACCATTTAAAGATTTCCAGACTTGGAATTCTCAAAATATTACAATATACATAGCTATTTGAGGGCCCGAATAAGTTCGACTAAATTTCGATCTCGTTTTGTAATGGTTGGGAAGTATACTCGTAAATTTACTCCGGTTTCTTGTCAAATATTCATGACGACTAATTCATGACGACATAGTTTTATATATGAAAATACAGATGGAATATTGGTAAACATTAGTTACAAGTTTTATTCAAAGCCATTCAGAATACCAATTGTTTAAGTTCTGCATCATCGTGTGTTACACCAATGGTTATGCACGCGAATTTGTTAACAACACCACATTGGTAGTTTAGAGAAGTACGCTCTTTGATATAGATTATTTTCAACATTTAAGAACCATAAACTAAATTTATTGTCTATATGTATACCGTTCAGATAATGTCAACTTATGAAGTAGATGCATAAAAGCACGAATATTTTTAGGAAAAAGTCAATTTAAATTTTATATTTCACCAGTTTTGAAGGGAGACATATTCCTATATTTTTATATATTTTGTAAAAGTATCTTTTGCTAGTAGAATTTCATAATAGCGACGATAGTTTTTACTAATATTTGTCATATTATATATTCATCCGAAAGTGTTAACCGGCGCTCGGTGCAGATGAAAAAAAAACATTTTAAGATTGTCTTTGATGCGGGTTGTTGCAGTGTACTTGATTGCTAAAGAAACGAAACAATGAATTTTTTTAAACATCAGCCGAGTGTAGTCAGATTTAACGTGCTAAAACGGACAATATGTACTGAAATAGAACATTTACTTTTTTCATGTACTCTTGAACAAAGCATTTTCTCCGAAAAAAAGAAACTCACCAAAAGGAGAACGTTCGTCTGAAACGAGGATTTTCGTCTGTATTATTAAGAAGAGGAGCACTTCGTGGAGGTAAGGATCATAAATTTACTAACACGCAGAGGTGGGCAGTAGCGCGCTACATGTAGCGGCCGCTACATTTTCAGTAGCGGTAGCGGCGCTACAATCTAGTGGGTGTAGCGGTAGCGGTAGCGCCCACTACATTTAGAGCATGTAGCGGTAGCTGTAGCGGCCGCTACATTCAAAGTAGCGCTGCCCAGCTCTGCTAACACGCAAGTATGATTAAATATCAACATTCTATCTAATTACCTGCTATGATTTGCAATCTTAAGACAGTGGTTTTCTAATGTCATTTATTCTTTGGTTTTTAATTTTTATTAATCTAGCATTAAGTGTTCTCGCTCCCACTTCACCTCAGCTCCCCAGCCCGTTGACAGATGTTCGATTCCGCACAGTGGCTCTAGCCCTTCATCGACCAAAATTTTTGAGCAGTGAAGCTGCATTGGTTAACACGCAATTAATAGAGTAACCATATTTGTGGAACCAAAATCCTTCTTTTTTAAACTTATAGTAGAGATTTTTGTTGGCATGTAATTTTACCTGTGTAGAGAGTCTTAGTCAACGTGTTAATATTTGTTTCAAGTTTGCTTACTGCACAGGACATTATGTTCATGCGGCAGCCTTCGTTTTAGTCTCATTTGATGGAAGTTTTTTAAATTGTTGAAATTTATATGCGTAACATTTATTTTGAAGCGCTCATATAATGATACTTCGGTATGACTGAAAATCTATCGAAATTCGAGCCAAAATTTTACAAACGTTCTACCGAGAGGCGCGTAATGTCAAATTAATGTAACAAATCTATCCTAACCTAACCAAACTAAATTTACCTTGCCAAACCTTGCCCAACTTTACCTAACCTAACTTGCTTGCAAAACGATGTGAAACCGCACATATTCCCAAAAAATGAATTATTTGAAAATTAACGCAACCCAAATGCGTGTTATAAGTCGTACAGCCTTCAATTTAGTACCATGGGATAGGATTTTTCTTTCTGAGCTGCGAAATATATTTTTGAAAGTTTATAGAGTTAAGAATATAGTTAAAAATGAGTTCATGCTGTAAAACGTATTTTGCACTTCCTTTTGGTTAGAGTTGGGTTAGGTTGGTTAGGATAGGTCTAGGTTAGGTTGGTTAGGATAGGTCTGTTGCTGTAATTCGACATACAGGAATGTCGAATCCCGATCGGTAAACTTGTGAAAATGGGGCTCGAAATTCCGTAGAGTTTAATTATATTGTCGTTCTATTTAAATGCTTCGAATATCTTTCCATATACTTTTTCTATGCTTTGAAGCTTTTCGAACATAGGTTTCTGTAACTCAGAAAAAAAATTATTCCTGATGGTATCAACATGAAGCCTATACAATGAAAAGCACTCCCTGTGAAAGATGCCGACTTGGAGTAAATATTAACCCTCATTTTTAACAATCTTTCCTTCTTGAAAAGTTTTTGAAAATTGATTTCCGGCCCGCCAAAAAAAATATTTTACACAATGATACCATAACGAAGGCTGTACGTTGAACAGAACACCCTGTGCAGTAGGCAGACTTGAAGTAAATATTTACCGCTGCACCGCACGATCCGATTGCAGCGTTGTGTATACATGACATGAGACGGCACTAAGCGTTTCCGAATAGCTAGCCGCAACGTCGTGAAGATGGACAGTCATTTCCTTTTGTTTGCTGAAGAAGTAACTATCTGTTGACCAAACAGACCTGACGGTCCCGCTTCATATGGATGCCATTATTTTTTCGTGAAGAATTAACCAGTTTAATTGCATATATGGTGCATAAGGCTGCAGCTAGTCCGTTCTACAGAGCTGAATGCAGCCTTATAGCCGGAATCTTTTGGTGGGTCTGTCTCAGGGGTCAAAATACCGTAAAACACCTTAACTGACAAACCCTCAATTCACGAAAGTTCTAATTCATGTAGATTTCTTGACCCAATAGACAGTAATTCAGGAATTTGAAACCAACGTCGCCAATTCACGAAGGACGCATATTGTTCCAAATTTCTGACCGGCTCAAATAGGATTTATCATTTGTGAGTTACGGTGCTGTATTATAATCGATATTTCTTGAGAAATATTTAGTTTTTGTAGGGCATTTCATTTTCAATCTGAAGACGTTTATTACATAAAATTTGATGTTTTTAGTCAGTGATTTTTTTTTAGAAATATTAGTACTATGAGTTCGTTGAGAAAATGGACGAACTCAATAAAGCAATACAGTTGACCCTCGCATCAACGAACTGAAACGGGAGAGAGGTGGTCAAATAACGCTGGACTTAAGGGGAACATCCAACGATGTTTTAAAATTATTGAAGTATTTCCTGGCCTAAGAGAAAGATCAAACTTCAAATTTAGAATTGCACTTTGATGTCGACCAAGTGGGCCATATTCAGATATCCCGATTGTTCTGAAGTCCGTTGGAACGAGGTCCGCTGGTGCGAGCGTCAACTACAGAGGGCTCCAAGAAATCCCAAGAAATGAACTTAATGTTCTAGACTCAAAAATTCCGAACGCAGTACTTGCTCTTGTTAATCTCGCGCGGCACTGGAGCTGTTGAAGTAGTCCTAGGTGCGTAATTGCTCCTTGCCAGTTTGGGCTCATGCGGAGGTCTTCTATTTCGAAACGGTTCTTTTAACACGTTGACTCCGAAGTGGGTCATATATGGTACACGCGATTATCTAACCTAACCTAATGTAACCAAAGCACTATCATGTATAAATACAAGTTTCCGAGTTTTCTTCAAATTTGTGTTCATCAATCGAATAAGCTAGTTCTGATTAGAAAGAAAATTAATAGAGTAACCAAATTTGTGAAACCAAAATCTTTCATTTTTAAATTCACAGCAGAGATATTTGTCGGCACGTAATTTTACCTGTGTGGAGAATCGGAGTCAACGTGTTAAATACAGTGAGTATATTTTTTTTAACCTCTAAGCAAGATTCTTAGCGATATGGCCGGTGTGTTGATTTTGCGTGCATCGAAACGTTTGGGAAAAATTTCTAAAAATTTGTGACAATTGTAAAAAAGTCCCAGGATCCGCGGAAGTTACCAAAAAAGAATGCGAAATAGAATTTTTATCCAACTTACACTTTATGCAATGCGAAGAATAACGTTACTACCTTAATTAAGGATACCTCTTGTACCCAAGACTCTATATACCTAGGACCTAGCGTTGATTTTAGCCGGCTTTATAGATTCTTCAGGGAACTATCGCTTGTAGATCAGAGATGCGAGTAGTTCTGAGATTTACCTCTAGTAGCCAATCTCTAAACTACCAGTAATTGTTTTCTGAAAGTCCTATAGGGCGAGGGCTCAAATCAATCATAATTGTAAGGCAGATTGAAAATTTAGCCTAATATATTCATTATTCATAGTCAGATGTAAAAAAAATGAGCCCACAAATCCCCATAATTTTCTATCAGCAGTTCATTGGAGACCAATTTTGTCTGCAATGGGCAATCAACCTCTTTTCAATCACCAGGCACAAGAACGCAAGCCCTTCACTAACGTTACTCCCTGATCCGAGGCACACAGGGTCTGGGGTACGCAGGTTCCCCCAGATGACATACCGTGCAATGGTCTAATTTTCCACCTAAATTGCAGTGGTAGCCTGTAGGTGGCCTGGATGATTGGCCGGTTGAGGGATTTTGACTTCACAGTCGAACAAAAAACGCGGCAAATTTAACGACAGTTGTGAATCATTCAGCTTCTGTTATAACCTGCTGAAAACGTAGCTCAAATGACAGTTCAAAATCATAATAGTAAATTAAATTAGTTCGGAACACTGTTAGGTTACCTCAGCCATAAATAGGGTTCCTGGACTTCAGTCTTTCGTGTCTATACTTTACTTCTTTCAATTTTCATTCCTCCTTCACCAATCTCTTTCATTGATTTTTCTTCCACTTCCTTCTTAACTTGCTGCTCTATGAGCAGGGAATCCTGTTTGGGAGCACAATTGAACATAGGTTCCAATTTC
Source organism: Orchestia grillus (assembly GCA_014899125.1). Taxonomy (NCBI): domain Eukaryota; kingdom Metazoa; phylum Arthropoda; class Malacostraca; order Amphipoda; family Talitridae; genus Orchestia; species Orchestia grillus. The sequence continues at coordinate 6,857 of VOMN01090588.1, read as the reverse complement.
TGTATAGTCCTTAATGAATGGTCTTCTCTTCGCGCTCTTTGGATCACATTTCATGTGGCTGGAGAGCATTAAACTAACTAATAATCTGCTATGACTCATTTTGTTCTCAATAAATCGAAAATTATTCATGAATTAAAAACTATGCCGGAAAGCGGTTCGTTATAGACGTTCATTTATAAGAAAAAGTGAATAATAGCGTTGAAAATTTTTCGCATTAGGACGCGTCTGGCGTGAGACGATAAGCCGTCGACCGGTCGGTAAACTTTAAATTTGAAAAACCAAAAAAAAAAAACTGTCAGGTTTTTGTCAACAGAGTCGAGCTGTGTTCATGAAACAATCTGCGCGCGGCCTTGAAAAGCAGTGAATATTTTTTATTTCCACGTACGCGGTTGTGGACTCATTTATCGTTACCACCGTGAAAGTACGTGTTGTCTTGGGCCACTGAGAATTGTTTTTATTAAAGTGCATGGGAATTGTAATTTTTCTTATTATAATTGTTGCACATAATGGAAGAAGTTATAGTAGGTCTATGCACGATCAATAAACACGCGCATGTGCGTCAGTGGAATGCGGTATTAGCGGCAATGGAACGGAGCCAAGTTGAACCCATTGGAAAAGGCCGCTTGGCAATTGACAGCGAATGGATCAAGCCTCCTCTCAAAATGAAGCTTGGTAAGTTTCCTACAGAACCGACGCAATTTTGAAACTACTTTATTTGCTCGCGGTGTCGGGAGTACGCTCGGTGTATAAAAGAAGGACGAATCAACTCGTGTCGGTGACTTTTTTCTTGTTTTTTACTTGAACGTTGGACGAGTTTTCGTACAAAGTTGAAACTAGCACTAGGTAAGAACGAGTTGAGGATTGTGTGCGGTTGTGGTAAGTTGGTCTGGATCTGGAAGAAGTTTCTGAGGTGCTTTCACAAGTGTTGTTTGTGGTGCAGTGTGATATTTGTCGTGACATCAAAAAATTGAAGCTCAATGCGCTTCCGTAAATACCATTCTTTCTGAAATTTAGGATTTATCATATATTACTTCTTATGCATAAGGATTAAATCGTAGCTAGAGTAGTTAAAGGAGAGTATTTGTCAAGTAGAACAGAGCAGATAGGTTTAATTCCTGATTGCAGTTTTCGTCGCCTTTAGTTCCTATAATGAAACTTATCATTTATTTTTGCTTTTCAATTAGGTTCACTGAAAGTACTTGTTAAAAAATCATATTTTCGGTCGCACGTATGGATGAACTCTATCAGACGCATAGCCTACCTAATTCGTTCATTATTCAACTCGGTATGTACTGTTGAATAAATCGTTCTTTTGACGTGTGTGCTTAGATCAAGATTAGTTGCTTTTCGTCCATGCTTTCGTGCTCTCCCTATGGTCTCGAAATTAGTCAAACGTCTGCAAATATACAGAGTGCCCAAAAAAGTGGATTCACTTTTGACTGCCCATTACTCGTTTTATTTTTGTTTCAGGTACAATTACCCCATGTTGTTGTGTTCTTTATTACCTAGGAGCATAAGGTTGCCAATAGAGTTAGGGTAGTTGATGTTTCGTCTATCGTGTGACGTCCTCAGGGGACACGGTTGGGTTACCTCAGCTATAGACAAGCCTTCAGGAAATCTTTCATGGCTACTTAACTCCTTTGCAATTTTGAGTCCTTCTTCGCTGTTTCTTCTACGCCTTTTCTTGTTCTTCATTCTTAGCTTGCTGTTTCTAGATACAGGGTATCCGGTATACAGCGTGCCTTCTGTATAAATTCCCCGTTCTCCGCAGTCCTTGCTAGATATAGATAATCCCTTCTTTTCGGGTGCGACTTGGCTCGAGTCACTGAAGCGATGCGATCTATACCACTGCTAGTGCTAGTTAGCCTAGTGTGTTATAGCCAGACCAGCCTTTCCAAATGTTCGCGGAAGACGTTAACGCTATAACGACCAAAATATTTTTCTTTCATGGCTGCATTTAGCGTTTTACGTGAAACTTGCTGCAGTTTTTTGTATGTATTTAATAAGGCTGCATCTAGCTCCTCTTGAAAATCCTCGTGATACAGAACCATTTGATCTTTTTGGTCGATGGAGGGTCAAACTTTCTAATTCAACGTTCGTGAAAGTTTTAGACTAGGCACGATACTTTCATCATGTAAAGTAGGGAATACAAATCGAAGCATCATATCCGTGTTCTGTACGTCGACGACTGACGAAGATCAACTCCTGAAATAAATTTATGGAACGCAACACAATGGACATTCACCGTCATATTTCACTCTGCTGTGTGCCGTAAGGCGCGTTCACGTACGCGTTCATCAGGAATTTAGATTTTAGGGCGACGAAAAGACCGCAAGACGAGGTTTTCTCGCGTGAAGTGCGATGCAGTTCTTCTTCCGTGGCGCTCAATGTTCCTGAATTAGGGGCTGAAATTAGGGGCTCCCTACGATCTCAGGTGCGGAGAAATCTTTCGGCGGGGAGACGAGGCGCTCTGCTGAGCAAAAGTTTTACGCGCAGCATGTAGAACGTTTAGGTTTTCTTTTGATTTTCCTGGAAAAGAGTAGCAGCGTGCCTGCTTTGGGCAAATACTCGTTGAAATATCAAATAATATGTGCAGTAACGCTGGTTGTTCAACAGTGCGCGGCCATACTAAAGAATTGCGTGTAGAACCCCAAAAAAGGTTGAGTTTGTTCCATATTTTGTATCTTACGGAATTTTTTACATCCAGAGACCTATCATGAAAGGAAAGATGTAAGCGTATCGTTTGAACACGGCATCCTGCTCTAACATGGACTCAATGTACCTCGTACCTAATGTTAATTTTAGCCTCCTTCTCTGTAGCTCTCCAGGAAACTGTCTCCGATATTTCATTCACTAGAATGAAAGGTCTGATCTACCGGTAATCGTAAAAATCTACACAGCGCTAAAATCAACACACGGTCCGAGGTTCACGAGATCTTGCGTACAATAGGCTCCTGTATTCTAGTTTGTGTAATATTCCCTTCAGGGGGCATAGGATAAGCCGTAGGTAATAGGGTTAGGTAATTAGGGTTGTCTATTCTATGCCGTGGGGACTGGCGTCCCCAGGGGGGCCCTCTTAGGTTACCACAGCTACAGCTAGGCTCTCGGGACTTTTTATCTGACGTGCTCACTTTGCTTCTTTCCATTTTTGTGTTTTCTTCGCCGATTATAATTATTCTTTACCTTTTCTTCTTATTCATTCTTAACTTGCCGTTTCTATGCCCAGGGGATCTTGTGTGGAAACACACACGTGCATAAATTTCACATTTTCTAAAGTTCATATTAAATGGTTTCTTTTCGCTTGAAATAGCATTCATTGTGTCGAGGAAGCTTTAAACTAACTAATAAAGTAAAAAAAAAATTATGTAATAGTGGCACACTATTTTGACTTTTTACATTTACGAGGTCAATGAAAAGTACTTATATCTAAATAATTATCGAATCACTATGGCCTACAGGTTTTGCTTGAAAATGTTGCCACTTCAAGTATATCCACTGCACAGAGGGGCTCGAAAAAATGCACTGGCTGTTTTTGATTCAACTGTGTTTCGAGTTTGAATTATCATCAAATCTCAAGTTTATGCGCCATCCTTTTCCGTTTATTTCCCTCTTAAGAACGTTGTAATGCATAAATTATTCATGGAGCAATGAACCCACCACGTGTTTCTTGAATGTTGTCATGATAAGGTAAATCTAATCCCGACGAAAGTATGTCCCATTTGATGCATTCAATAGGAACCCTGTGCAGACATGCGCAGTGCTATAAATGTTGCAGCTCGCTGCTGAACGTTTCTTGAAGGTTACTTTGTGTTTTTGGAGTGGGGGGACATAAAGTTGGCAAGGTTAAATGGGTTGAGAGGATTACATAGGTTGCGAGAGTCGTAAGGACTGGTGGAGTCGTAAGGACTGGTGGAGTCGTAAGGACTGGTGGAGTCGTAAGGGCTGCTGGAGTTGTAAGGGCTGCTGGAGTCACGAGGGCTGCTCTAGTTGGGAGTGGGGGGACATAAAGTTGGCAAGATTACAAGGGTTGAGAGGATTACATAGGTTGCGAGAGTCGTAAGGGCTCTGGAGTCGACTCTGCTCTAGTTACAAGAACAGAATTAAAACTTTTGAATGATCTAGCGCAGTGCGGTACCTGCAGTTGCAGCGCTAGTGAGTGAGGTGATTGAAGTCGTATCTTTATTAAATCCCTTGCGAATTATCTCTTACAGTCGAATACTCGTGCTTGAAATTAACCTCATTTTTTTAAATCGAACGTGAAATCTTTCTTGTAACCTCATGTCTTTGAATCGTACCTGAAATCTTTCTTAAGTAAACACACTCATTTTGTGGTTGGTAGTATAAATTCGTTGCGCTGGTGTTCTTAGTTTTATGTTCTGAATAAGCGCTGATTTCTTATTTCTTGACTGAAAGAACGTCAAGTGCAGTGATTTTATGCCCCCAGTTGCTTGAATACACGCAGGATTAGATTATTTCTTCAATTATTTTTTCGGTCTTCTTCATCAACGAGTTAGCGAAATTTCCAATTGCCTCTTTGATGATCCATCTTGGAATCAGCAGGCTTGTGACTAGTGAAAGGCTTCAAGGCGGATGATTGCCCATCATTCCGAGCTCAAGGAGTCATCTTTAGTGACGAGCATGGCTCGCGAACCCTCCGTTACACCGTGTGATCGTCGATCATCTTGAAAATCCTCCCGACACATCCACGATTTTTCGGGGCACAAAATACTTTTAGGTGCAAGTTGGGGGAAAAAAAATTTTTTTGTCTCATCAACGCCTTTTTAGAATTACGATTGGAGGTTAGATCAATTACGTGAAAGGTCACGTTGTAAAATTTGAGAAAATTATTTAGGACGTTATCCTAGTCGGTGATTTGATTCAGTGGTTGAATTGTGATTTGAAAACTAAAAGGAAGGAATGATTCTAAATCGCTGAGCTTCCTTCGCAATACACTCTGATGCGAGAAAGTCGCAACACATGACGTGAAAATGAATATTTTGATCGATTAGCAGCACTGAGAACATGATTGTTTCACCGTGCCTTACGCAAATTTTCAGCGATTCTACAACTTTGCCAAAGAGAAGCTTCAGGTCAACAGTATCGACTTGTTTCCTTAACCCTCTGACGTCTATGCGATTTCAAAATCCACTTCAACGAGGACGCTGCTTCAATTCCGCCCAAGGTAAATGCAGCTTCATCGCATACATACAGAGTGCTGCAGCTAGCTTTTGGTGCGAAGCTCAATGCGGTCGTGTCGTCATGATAATTTGGTCGGGGAAGAGTTAAGGCAAATATGAACGTCACTGGACTGGATTGCGTGCACATTATGAAGCAGAAATGGTCGGTAACCTCCAGGTCTTCAGCCAACTCTGGCTTTTATGATGCAGGCTTCTGGCGCGCACGTGTATCTTAAATCACCCTCTTTCAAAAGATGCAAAAGCACTTCGCTGAATTCTGCGTTGAAAAAATACATCGTGGCTCTGATGGGAATGCATTTTAAAATGTATGAAAATCATGGCTCTTTTAGCGTGAAGGGTTTCCATCCAACCTCTGTTACGAATGCAGGTAATATGTGTAGGATCTGAGATGAACTATCTCATGAGTGAAATACAAATGCAGCAGAGTGAAGTAAATTTACCCATTCTAATGAGTTGTGTTCGCGTAAAATTTGTACCGGTATGGAACCGGTAGTGATCTCAATTGTTCTCAACTCAAAACATTTTTCACGGTTTGAAAAAATTATGTTTAATTTCAATTCGCTTGAATTGAAATAAAATTCGCTCAACCGATTTTTCAGATCGCAGAAACGCTAGGAGTCTGAAACTGGGTTAGTTCTTGCTGATTTATGTCTGGATTTTGTCCGTTGGTAGCCTGACACAAGTATAAGCGTGAGGAGGAATGGGGACCTCCACATTAGGGGTCATGGGGTCCGGTCTCCTGTATGCTGTAGGGACTACCGTAGGAACACTGTTGGGTTACCTCAGAGAGCGACTGGCCTTCGTTACTTCTACCCTAAGTTCCCGCTTTGCTTATTCCAATTTTCATACTTTTATTAACTCTTCTTTGACTTTTTCTCCGACTATATTCTTAAGTTGTTTCTATGCGCGGGGGATCCTGTGTCGGAACATACCTTGTGCATAGCTTTCCGGTTTTGTGTTGTGCGTTCTAAATGGACTCGTCTCTTTGGTCTACATTTTATGCGGCTAGGGAGCTTCAAACTGACTAAATATCCATCCGAGCCTTTCGTCACATACCCGTTAATCTACAGGGTGTTTCTCAAAAAACGGAACCCACTCAATAGTGGTGTCCCGTATCACTAATACCATCATGCATAAAAGCATCATGAGCATTTAATACAAAAAATTTACTATACACCCCAAAATGCAGCTTACAAAGAGTATCCAATAGCAGGTCAAATTGCATCTTATAGTCCATTTTTCTTAATTTTATTTCTTTAAATTTGACGTTTCTTATAACTCTTGCAGTTGTTGTACACCTACCGACCTACCTACCTAAGTTGACGGATACTTTGCTGCCATCAGAGACATCAGTCTCGATTATAACGTGAGTAACGTCTAGAAATAAAATTTAAAAAAATGATATGGACCATAAGATACGATTTGGCCTGTTATTAGATACTATTAGTAAGATGCATTTTGGGGTGTACAGTGTTTCGAATTGAATGCTTATATTTTTATGCATGATGGTATTAGTGATACGGGAAACCAGTATTGATTGAGTGGGTTCCGTTTTTTGTGAAACACCCTGTATGTATGTAGGAAATTAAAATTTTTTAGGCTTCTTCTGAGATTTTTTATTTAGTTTGCCAAGCTTTCGAACCAGGTCACGTAGTTCAT
>VOMN01090587.1:0-50897 GCA_014899125.1 Orchestia grillus | reverse complement strand
TACTATTGCTGCAACTACTATTGCTGCAACTACTATTGCTGCAACTACTGCTGCTGCTGCTGCTGCTACTTCTACTTCTGCTACTACTACTGCTGCTGCTACTACTACAACTACTGCTGCTGCTGCTGCTACTACTACTGCTGCTGCTACTTCTACTACTGTACTACTGCTGCTGCTGCTACTGCTGCTTCTAGTACTGTTGCTTCTAGTACTGTTGCTACTTCAACTGTTGCTGCAACTACTACTGCTGCTACTACTACTGCTACTACTTGTATTGAAAGGGCAAGAACTTTGATATACATTTCCGTAGTTACATCGATCTAGGGCTATCCCGATCCGTACAAGCATCCCGTTTATTGTAAAGATGCCATGTTTCTGAGGGGTGAAGTGGCCCACTTGAGGGTCACATCACAGCAAGCGCGTTAATTTGTTCCAAAATTGATAACTTAGAAAAAAGAAGTGGTTTTTCCGAGATCCATTCGGAGTCGGCTTTCAAAAGTGATCTACGCCATTTTGATTGCAAGATTGTCATGTGAAGTGAATGAAAAAAATTACAAAATTAATGACTCTCATTGATAAACAGATATTTATTTATGAAAAATTTCCAAACGACTACAATATTCTTTTAACAAATTCAGGACAATCATACTCAGGACAAATTCACACTTTATACAATTAGATATGATTCTAACAATTTCATAGTAATTGAATTAATTTATCACTTCAAGCGTCCCGTCAGTTGAACATTAAAGTCACACATTTCTTAAGCCCTTAAAAATGAGTGTTTCCAATCGAAGTCCCTTATGGAGCAGAGATACCTCGATTACTTCAAAGCCATTCAGTAGCAATATTATTCAGCATACATATATATTCATGTCTATGCATGAATTGTATCGACGCATCTAAATTATTGTTAACATACAAGAAACGCCTCAAGATGATTCAGCATTAAAAAAAAAATCATATGAACGTAATACATTCGTATTTTTCAACTGTCGAAAATTTTTTTTTACTAGCTGCTCCTACCAAGCTTTCAAGACTTTTGATTCATAACTACGTATATGACAGGAAAATATCACCGTTCCAGGAGCGTGAACCAGGCTTTTGCAGCGATTAAAGCCTGGGAATCGCGAGGCTGCTCCACGTTCGTGCCGTTCCGTACGTAGGCTCCATAGTTCTAAATTTAAATTAAAAAACACGACTTTTGGAATTAGACATCCTTCCTAAATGTTTGCTCTTTCTCTTTTCATTCGGGTCAGTGGTTTCAGTGATTTTGTTAAATAATTCAAACGTGAGGGTTTCAGCATATGCAGGTAAAAATGTGCGTTTCGACACTAACAAACCTTTACGCTCCAGGGGAATGAATTGTTTTGTCGGGACGCCCTCGGCCCGGTGCGTGGAAGCAAGTTGATGTATCAAAGCAGGTTAGCTTCAATTGAAAGTGTTACTTTGGAGAAAATAATTCATTCTACGTTCAGTGTGTACGTGAGGTCGCGGGTCTCAGGTTTTCTGCATTGTTATGCAGCGATTCAAAATTCACCGAAATTTATTGCCCATTCCGTTGTTCAACAGGAGATTGGAAACCCGGATTGGTTTTCCCAGAACACTTGTTTTTCTTGATGAATCAGTAATTTGAAACTTACAACATTTTCAATTCAATAATTAACGATGACTGAACTCCATATTTTTTTGTATTGTTCAACCAAATCATGGTTTTAATGCGGGTGCGAGTAGGGTCCAATTGATCAGAGAGCGTAAATAGGAAACTGAAAAAAGAATCTTATGACTGAATGCGTAAGGCATAGTCTTTTTTCTATTTAAATTCGGCGATTCAAAATTGTACAAAATTCATGTATAATGTATGCTTGTCTTTGAACATAATAAATATAAGCTTGTTAATTTCCGTTTAAAAATACGGAATCTAAAATATTTACGTTAATTTTATTTTTTAGTGTGATATGCAAATGAGTTAGTAGGATACAAATATTTTCTAGAATGATGCGCCAATTATTTTCTGTTTTAAATAAATCATCGATTCAGAATTTCGTGAAAATTAGTGCTAAGGCTAAGTTTGAACTGTGAATTATAAAAAATTAGTTATGAAAGCCTCTTGAAATATTTGCTGTTGCATACCTGCACGATTCCCGATTCAGCGCCATTATTCAAACAAAAGTCTTTATGTTTTAAAGTTGAAATCATTGTTTGTGCATTTTGTGTTTGTACATTGTGTGTTTGTACATTCAAATTTAAATTAATTTACTCCATCCATTTTTAATCCATTGTAGCATGTCGAAAACAAGTCGGTTTCGAAAGAGTCCTTCGAGTCATACAAATATTCTCTACTGAGCAGTAGCAAGTATCTCGATTCAGAGGTTTGAGAAGAGAGTATCTTCAGTTTTAGAGAGAAAAGAGTATCTTCAGTTTTAGCGCGTTGTGAGCATAAATCACTGTATCAAAGCATCAATCAATTATGAAATAGCTAATTTCCGAGTGGCGATGCTAAATTCAAGAAATACGTTCCCTTACTTTTTAAGTAGGAACATATGGCATAATCCTGCGATTTTAGCATTACGATTCAACAAAGCAGAATTCCATGAAATTTAGTAAATATTTATAATCCATAAAATATTGCTAGTTATGAAAAACAGATCCATTTCGAAAGAATCCTTCAAGTTAGGCTGAAATATTTGCGGCAGCAAAGTTACAAGATTCTCGATTTAATACTGTATCTAAATAAAAATTTCGTTCATTGTGTCTAAATATATATATAGTTTTTTCGAAATTAATGGACATAGACTTTTTAATCTCTTTATAAAATATGAAATTTAAGATATTTTAACAAGCTGAAATTCCTAGCAGAAATGGAAGGCGTTACGTTTTGCCTTACTCATTTGCATCAAATTTCAGTGACCGAGTTTCATAAAATTAATACGTGTTTTGTTATTCCAGAGAAGATGGTAGAAAATGGGTAAATTTCGAAAGAGTCCAAGTTAGTTCGAGATTTTCGCGTAGCAAAGTTGCAGGATTCTCCATTCTCTATAGAATGAAAATAAAAATCGCCATTTTAAAGCATGCCAACTATAAACTGCAATTTTATCTATTATGGAAAATGTATATATCTTAATTATGTCTTATGAATGCAAGATCTGGGATATTTTGATGATTCATTCCTCCACCGAAAACTTCAGGGCTTAGCCGAAGATATTATGCTGCAAATTTCAGCGATTCAAAATTTTATGAAATTTAGCAAGTATTCTACAATTCCATGGTAGAATATAGAACACAATCCTTTAAGTTTGATGGAAATATTCGCCATTGCATATTTTTTAGATTCTAGATTATGTGTTTCACGAAAGAAAGAAAAATTCATTTTACAACTTTCGATACATAAATCGCAGGCTTATCACGTATAATCATCACAAACTAGTTAATATCAGCCCATTAATACGAAATTTGGGATATCGCATTGCAGTCTCTTTTTAGAAAGAAATGCTTGTAATTTCACATTTATTGAGTACGATATAACTGCAATTTTTATTTTAAATATGGTAAAATATTTCTATTTTTGTTTTCATACACTGGAGAATCGAGAATTTCATTATTCTCGTACCATGAATATTTTAACCTAAGTTGAAGACTCTTTCGAAACAACCAGGTTTTCCACAACCTGCAATGAAAGATTTGTGTTTGAACCAAGTTTCGTAATTTTGTGAATTCACTAACAGCTGATTTAATATTCAGCGCAAAATAATACAAAGTTTACGGTATTTGCATACATTTCAGACTTTAGTTGAAAAAGTATGGAATAGTTCTTTATATTCCGTAGTTAAGTGCAACGATGTCGAATTTAACAAATGTTTTAAAACATACTAATGTTTCATTGCAAGTTATAGAATTAGTTTCAAAGAAGTCTTTCAAGTCAGCTTGAAATGTTCTCTGCCATAGAATTTTCGAATTCTCGATTTTCTACTAAATGAGAGCAAAGATATGTATTTTAGCTCATACAAAGTATGAATTGAAGTTTTAACATGAATAGTCAACGCAATTTTATTGATCTTGGTTTATAAATGCTAGATTTGGTATATTTTAGTACTTTAAATTTTTCAACAGAAACGTAATGGTATTGTCTAATATTTCGAGAATCTAATTTTAACGATTCCGAGTTGCATTAAATTTAATAAAAATACTATTGGTTATGCCGTAAAGTGTGTGCCAATTTTTAACGGAAAGAAAAAGGTCAATAAGTATAAACCATTATATTTTTAATCAACCAAGTATGAACCATTTGTTACACCATACTTTTTCCTCTTTTCTTCAACTAGTAAATACCCTCTTCCCAAAATTGAGTTGGTTTCATGGCAAAGAATTCATCGAGTTATCTTTGTAAGTCATCCAAGGAATTGAAATTTTCACCAATACAACTATTTTGCAGAGACCTAAATAAGTGGAAATCGTAGAGAGCAATATCCGGTGAACATGGAAGGTGGGGTAACATCCCAGCCAAGCTGCAACAATTTTTGTCTGGTTTCTAAAGAAACGTGTGGTCTTGCATTATAATGATGGAAAACGACACCTTCCCTGCTAGCCAATTCTGGACGTTTTTCTGGTATTCCTGGTTTGAACTCATCCAGTTGGGAGCAGTATTTCTCAGAATTAATTGCCCAGTTACTTTGGAAAAGCTTATAGTACAGAATTTCTTTCCAATCACAATAGACACAAACCAAAATTTCCTTTGGGTGAACACCCGTTTTGGGGTGGCTAAGTGAGGTCGTTTAAGGCTCCAAGGTCGTTTGTTTTGAATATTTCGGTGAGCAATCCACTTCTCATTTACTGTCATATTTTGCATTAAAAGAGCATTTTCAATCCGTTTGTAAAGCAAATCACGGATGAAAATGCGATCCAAAAGGTTCTTCTCACTCCAGTCATGTGGCACCCAAACATCATGTCGATTTACGAACCTAAACTTTAAAGGCCGATTTTAGTACGTTGAGGCTGTCTGTCAATTCTCGGGTTGTGCACTGTGGGTTGTTTCCAATTAATGATTTGGTCCTCATTTAGTCTGCCTGATCGCTCTTTATTAATGAGGCTACAATGTCCAGCTCAGACCACGCAAACCACTTCCGTACAGTTCTTTCGGATTAAGAATCATTGCCGTAAAGTGCGCATATTTTTTCATTGTTTGTGAGGCATTTTTCCCGTTATGGAAGTAAAAAATCATTAAGTGCCGGAAATGGATTTTATATCTTCCATTTTAAAGGGTTACAGAATTAACAAAGGTTTTAAGATCTCAAACCATCTTTCACGAAAATGTGGCTTGAACGGTGTTCTAAATTTAGGCGTAGTCAAATCCTATTTTCCGGACTCAGTCAAGTTCTAAAATAATTCGAAAAACGAACTATTTAAAATCGGCACGAACTTTCCGGACAACCCAACACTATTCCGTAGTAAGTTGAAAATAATAAGTTTAGAAAGATTCATTCATAGCAGAGTTGTGTTATTCAAGTTACAGTACGCTACGAGAAAAGAAATATTTATTACACCATGCTTTTGAACGAAATTCATCGTTTCATTGTATTCAATTATCATGAAATTTAATATCTGACCATAAATACAAAATTTTAGACTAGCAATATTTTGGGAAAAACGTAAGCCTTAAGTAAACTTTGAGCGGTGATATTAAACTATTCAAAATTTTACGAATTTTAATAAATGTGCTTCTGTTTCATCGTAGATTGGGAAAAAGACTAAATTCAAAAGAGTCCTCTGAAGCACTTTGAAATATTCGCTAGTGCAGAGTTGTAAGATTCTCGATTTCAATTCCAGTCAAAAACAAAAATCTTATTTTACTGTGTCCTAAGCCTCAGTTTTATTACATGTAATTGTCACAAAACAATTAAAATAAGCCGATAAAAATTAAATGTGAGGCATTGTGCTATACTCAATTTTCGGCCAGATGGGTAAGGGTTTACAGATTTTTATTTAGGGTATTAAAATTCAACGAGTCAGATCTCACGGAAGTGATCGTATATTCTACTAATCCATTGCAGAGTCTGAAAGACAAATTAGTTTCAATAGGCGTTCTTCGAAGTATCTTATAAAATTCACTCTTGCAAGTGTGCAAGATTGTCGATTCAGCACCCAATGCAAACAAAACCTCTATTTTTCGCGTTTGAGGTAGAAATTATAATCTTTTAACATTGAATTACAATTGAAGTACAAACCAATTGATACCCGTGCTTTAAAACGAAATTTGACACGTTTTTTCATTCATAATCCAGCAAACAACGTATGGACATTGCCTCATGATCATTTTTGCACTTAAATTGGACGATTCAGAATATCACAAAGTTTGAAATATTCGCTACCATTCCCTTGCAAATTGTGGGGCCATGCAGATCGTGGGACAGAGATTAGTTTTCAAAGTCTTTTCGTTATCTTGAAATGTTTGCTATTGCGACTGTGCAAGATTCTCAATTTAGAATTTTATGAAAAGAAAAATTCCTCTTTCATACCTTGATAGAAATAGATATCGTTGTTCAATCACACACTTTTTATCATAACCCTGTTTCTATCGGTGCATCAATAGGAAATTTGACACATTTGGTTTCACTGATTTTATCCATGGAAAATATGGGGATTTTTAATAGATCGTTTCCGAGTATAATGAAATTTCGCATAAATGCTGCAACTCCATTGTAGATGATTAAAAACAAATCCCTTTCCAAAGAGCCCATCAAGCGACTAAGATATATTCCCTATTGCAGTGTTACGAGATTCTCGATTCAGTACTCTGAGAAAACAAATATCTCCATCTAAGCCCGCTCTGAATCTAAATCATTGTTTCATTGCATTTAATGATTAGAAGCTATATAATTTTTGCGAAAATACTAAATTTCCGGTTCTTATATTCGCTTAAATCTTTTGCAGGAAATATATCGTATTATCTAAAAACGTTCATTTAAATTCAACGATTTGGAATTACATAAAATTTCGTAAATACACTAATGTTCTATGGTAAGTTATGGAAAATATTTTAGTTTCGAAGAAGCCCTTCGAGGTAACTTGAATTATTCGCTAATGTAAAAACTTGTACGATTTTCGAGTTAGTATTTTATGAAAAAATATCCTAATTTATCCAAAATCAGTTCCAAATATACAAAAAATCAGTTTCTTTCATGTTGTATAATCATAAACATGCACCAGCGTGCGTGGATAAGAATGTGGAGACATTTTGTTTCATTCATTTTTCCGGTAAAAAATTCGGGCTTTACGTATAGTTTACACATGTTAAGTTAAAAGATTCAGAATTCAATAAAATTCGTCTATATGTTACAGTCATAAACCAAATCAGTCATTCCGCTCAATGACTGTAAATTTCAGGCACAACACGAAATGAGGGATTTTTTAGTCATTTCGTGTTACGACTCGTCAGATTTCACTGGTTGCTGTACGTAACCAATCGTAACCTGATGTAACCTAACGCAACCTAACAAAGCCTAACGCAGCCTAGCGCAAAGCTGCCTGATTCTCTCAGCAATTCCTAAAAACAAAGTCCCTATTTCATCACGTTTGAAATGAAACTTGTTTTGTTGCATTTAATTATCATAAACCAATTGCCTCCGGGAATCAATACGAAATTTGAGATGTTTTGTTGCACTGAATTTCCTAGTAAATAGTTCATTGTTTTATGTACCTTTGCGCATTTAAACTGAAAGACCTCAAATTTTAAGAAATATCGTGTACGGGGTGGGGTGTTAGAAAACGAGAGATGGAAACTTTGACCGTAGACAAAGAGACGCAAAATCAACTCTTCTTCACGAATATGAAATTTTTCAAAACTCCTTAGTTTTCATGGCACTGAGGTTTTAATCTAGCAAACTGTTCATAATTTTTAATTTCTGAGGAATTTCAAAACGATAAATGAAACAAATATCAGAGGAACAGATGTTTAATCAAACAAACTCTACAATAACTTCGAAATACAGCCGCGCTCCCTTCCCCTTGTGCAAATGTAGGTTTTGTATCTCCTCCGAATGAATTGTTGGACACGACGCAAAAAGTCTTGGTTCTTTTGCGTTGTTGAATGCTGCGACCGCTATCCTTGCGACAAGATCCATCTCGGATTCCACCGATGCTTCATAAATCAATTATTTCATGTAACCCACAGAGAGAGAAATCTAAATGATTCATGTGTGGAGATATTGTAGGCTAATTCACTGGTCCAATGTGCCCTACCCACCTATTCTGGTAGGCGTCGTTAAGATACTGGCTAGCATTCTGGTCGGAATGAGCCAGAGCTCCACCGTGCTGGAACCACATTCGATAGCGTATACCTACAAGCACATCTTCGCGGAGTTGAAGGCAATACGTCCCCGTACAGTTACAGAAGATGGCATCAAATATGGCCCAATAAAATAGTCGCCGACAATACCAGCCCACACATTTACACTAAGCCGTTGTTGGCAGCTGAACCGATACACTTCATGAGGCTTATCCTCTAGTCAGTTGTGCAAGTTATGGATGTCGAATGTTCCATAGCGTGTAACAACGGCTTCGTCGGTACAGGGATCACGCTTCAATAAATTTTCTCTGTCCTGATCTTGCCTCGGGCTCCAACGTGCAAACTGTACCCGAGGAACGTAGTTGATCGGAAGCAGATCCTGAGCTTACTGAAAATGGTAAGGATGTACATTGTTGTCACTGTCACGTACTACAACTCTGGTGCTGACAAGTGGCCTGTCACGGACGTACTGCAGCACGTCGTCCTCAACTGCATTACGTAATTCCCTTCGCCGACCACAACCTCTTCTATTCGTGTGGAAGCTTCCTTGATCGGGTAGACGACGATGTATGTTTATAAACATGCATTATGGTTGATACCAATTGGAAAAACGCTCCTGATGCATCCATTCGGTATCTCTAGTATTGGCGTTGGCCGCTGCGTAAGTCGTATGCATGCCCGCCATTTTCTTATTTGACAAACGTGCAATATTGTCAACACTGCGTCGTAGCGTGAACTGATTCGTAAGCATCAAACAATCGATGGTTGCCAAATTTGAAGGTGACGTTTAATTTGAAATTCACAATTTAGGGGCATGAAAATATGAGAAACTGGGTACCATGTTTTAATTTTAAAACTCAGAGTCTTAAAAACTGATAAGTTTTGAAATATTTTGCATCTTTGAAAGGGTGTTAGTTTTGTGTGTCCCACCAACACTTTGCACCTTTCATTTTTTAACACTCGGCATACGGGTATACTACTCTACTGAAGACTATTAAAAATTGATCCCTTTCAAAAAAGTCTTTCATGTTAACTAAATTCATTTTTTACTGTACAGTTACTTGGTTCTAAATTCAACATTCCACGAAAACAAATATCTAAATTTTAATCTGATAAATGTAAGCTTCCCGGACGAGAAATTAGTCATTTATTGTTGTTCAAGTCGAAGTACATAGTACGTTCTTTAATAGGTTTTTAAAGCTGCGATCGAAGTTAGGTTATGTGCAAGTACTGAACAGGCATGTCTCCATTCAAAGCTCGCAAGGTATAGACTTGTTCCATCTTTGCTCCACAACGATAAGAAGAAAGCAATACGTCTCGGAACGGTACAAATGAATTATTGCATTTGTCCGGGCTCAGGGACATCCAATGAAGGACCTTGCAGAATTCACTAGCGTTTCATGCTGCACTGTCACGCAGGTCTACCAACAACGGAAACAATCCGGTACGTACGGCAATTTAAGGCAAAATTGTGATCTGAAGAAAATTCTGACTGAATGGGACCGCTGCCGCGTGCTCCGAATTATAAACCGGAATGACATTACATCAAGCATTGCATATTAACTGTTTCTGAACGAGTTCTTCGCAGGGAACTCAATGCCTATGAGCAGAGGGCTCGTAAACAGCCGATGTTAACTCCGGCCCACAAAATCACTCGTCTAAACTTGGCCAAAGCTCGCACACATTGGACTGCAGAGGGTTGGAGAAATGTCATGCAGTCAGATGAATCACCGTTCTGTCTCCATAGTTGAACCCATCGTAGACCACGTGAAGCCTTCAACGAAGCCTGTGCGCAAGGTGCAACGCGGAAGAAGAAGGCCTGTCGTGTTCTGGGACTGTTTCAACTACACAGAAATGGGACCTTTAGTTGAGGTATCCGTCAGACTCAATTAGCATCGCTACACTGAGCTGATGGATCACTAAGGGTTGGCATTTGTGCAATATCTGGATGAAGAAAGGCCTGTTGCTTTGCTTATCTTTCAAGATGACAACTACTGGTTAAATCGAGCTAGAATTGTCATTAATTGACACGACAGTCATTCATGACACGTTAGGCATTTAGTCTTGCCAGTCAAGACCCCAGATATGAATCCAATATAAATTTGTGGAACCACCTAGAACGTAAAGTCAGACGTCGAAAAGATCATCCACACACTGCAGCCGCACAGCAAGATCAATTGATGCAAGAGTAGTTTAAAATTAGCCAGGTGTACATTACAATACTTGTGGACTCTATGGCGCGCAGAATTGTGGCCATTATCCGTGCTGGTGGAGGTCTTACAACGTGTAAATAGTAGATGACCAATGTTTTGTCTGTGAGCTTATAAATCATTGTTTCATTACATCTATGCAATAAAAGCCAAGATTCTTAGGTTTTCCTAAGATTTTCAATCGGATTCAAGGCAGGACTTTGCGCCAACCAATCCAATTTATAGTCTCAAATTTTAGCTGGTCGAAGTAGCACATGACTGTCTCGGCCTCGTGACAGGGTACGTTATTTTGCACAAAGATGGCTTTGTCTTAACTGGAATTTTGTACCGTCCATTTTGTTTTAAAAGGGCACAACGCGACTAGACAATTCAACCCTTATAACCGGGTAGCCCTTACATCAGGCATTAGCTATTCGGTGTGGTGTATTAAAGGCCTCCTTCTACAGAAAACACATTTTTCTCCAAAGGAATTGAAGAAACTATTATTTGCAGTTAATAGTTCATGTAGTTATATTTAATTGCGGACATTATTTATCAGTATCCAGAAGTTTAAAAAAAATTACAGGTTAAATGTGAGATCAAAAAACAATGCCATACGTATAACGACTATAAAATTATGGATAACAAAATGTTTGTTTAATTATTAGCTAATTTAGATGCACGACGAGTTATAATGTAATGCAGTCTATTGCTTTGACAGAGAAAAGGTGTTAATAAAAACTACATTGTAAAATTATCATCCTAACGATGCTAAATTTAAAAAAAATATGGTGAATGATATTCGTATCAACCATTATCACTTTCTTTATTGCTTTATACGTCATGATCATTCATACATGTCCAAAAATCTATTTGAATATTTCGTCCCTATGACCGGGTCCCCTACTTTAATAAAAGGTTAAAATGAACATAGGTTACATACATTTAATTCGATTCCGGTGTACTAGGACCGCATAAGCTGGTGTCTTTTATAACAATAGATCCTTTGAGCGGAATCGACTGTATGATTAGTTCAACATGATATTGAGCGATGTTTTTGTACACGGTAGCGTTCACACGAGTTTCTAAGCGGACAAAAGGCGTAATACCTCGGCTTGAAAACATTCCAAATATTATAACGCTTCCACCTTTTAAACTTGAGTATTTTTTAGTACAATTGATTCCCTAATCTTTCACCTTGTCCTCCTTACATTGTTCTAAGCGATCACTCCCAAAAAAAATAAACATACTTTCATCACAGAAAAATGAATTAGACTAATTTACATAAAACCAAATTACATGCCTCTATGCTAATCATAATCTCTTCCATTCATTTGTCGTATTAATCACGGGTGTCTTTGGCGGGATTTCTCTCTTGCAGACGGGCAGAAGCTGTTTTTCTAGACACTTTTAAACTGGTGTTCATCATTTTCTGTACGATTTCTACTGCAGTCTCGAAACGGTCCTTCTATACCATACGCTGTGATATTCTATCCTCTCCTGACAAAGTTTCCGGAATCTGCCCACTTTGCACGGGCTCACCATGTGTCCAGTTTCATTTCAGCTTTTGACAGTTCTATCCAGCACTCTATTTGCATGTTTTGCTTTTTATTCAATCTTTTTAAAGCTGAAATTTTGTTGGTGGAATTCAGCAAATTTTTCTAATAATGGTATAAATTTTGGAAATTTTACCAAGGCCATGAATGATGTTTGATTTACAAATAGTGAGGTAACAAAATCTCAATCTTCGCAGTGAAATTTAACAGGTTGGATCTAGAGCATTAATATTTTTCGAATTTGGTAGTTAGTTATGGCTGTTTGATATTGAAAAGCAAAATTCAAGTTAGCATAACTTTTTAACTATCGTTCAAACCCAATTAAAGATTTTACGTTATGGATTCCGAAAATGGATATTGCACATCAAAATCTCAAGTTTGCGAAGTTAATAGTTTTAAAGACATTAAGTATTTAATTTTTCTCCCTCAGCTTTGGCCCCTAATTTCACAAACCAATTAACATCGCACCCAAATAAAAAATTAGATGGTTTTTCCTTATTTTTTTCAAAAAAAAACATATATTTTGTATATTTCAATTTTCAACGATTCAGAATTTTCTTTAAATTTAGTATGTAGACTACACCTGTGTGAACTATCGAGAAATGATTAGTTTTGAGAATGTTCATCGAGGTATTTTCAAATATTTGCTAGTGCAGAAAAAGAAGATTTTGATTTAGCACTATAAGAAAATAAATATCTCCATTTTAGCGCATTCCCAATATAAATCATTGTATTATTGCATCTAAAAATTATATACCAGTTCGTTTCCGTGCGGATAT
The DNA here is from genome assembly GCA_014899125.1 of Orchestia grillus. Taxonomy (NCBI): domain Eukaryota; kingdom Metazoa; phylum Arthropoda; class Malacostraca; order Amphipoda; family Talitridae; genus Orchestia; species Orchestia grillus. Next base: position 38,092 of record VOMN01090587.1, on the reverse strand, counting down.
GTGAAATTCGTAGCACTTAGTTTTATTTAATTTTCCAGTTGTAAACACTAAAAATTGTCTTACTGCGCTTTGCGCATCACGATGATACATTATATAAATGTTCGTATGCCCAAGCATCGCAAATGTTTACACATTTGTATTGATTATGAAGTATATGTTAAATTCAGTTGAACTAAACATAGTTTTGAATATTTCATTTATGTAACACTAACCAATGAAGACGTTAATGTTGTTTTAATGAACATTGAAACAAATGATGTGGCGTTTAATTTAAGCTTAGTGAGCGGGGTGACTCTGATAACTTTTTTTGGCACCTTGTTTAAGTCGATATATTAAACTGCAGATTACAAAAACACAGCAGTTTCACTACCTCTGATGAATTTCTCTTTCAGCATAGGTAACTGAAACTTTCAAGATCCTAGCCTCAATTTTTTCAGTTACCTTATGTGTCGCACGAAAATCATCGTCTTGAGATAAGCAATAAACAGTTCATGAAAGATTTTTTCCAAAGCTCTTATTCAGCGCACACTTGTCTATCTCACTGGAACGAGCTGCAGTAAAACATGATGTTATATATCTTGTATGCACCATACGCACGGAATTAAGGCCTCGTAATGTTTTTTAAGGAAGACCGTCTTCATTCCGGGGTAAACAAACAATCAAGACATTGCGTTGGGTTAGGTCCTTTATTTACAAGACATCAATTCTGCCAATAGTGTACTAGAACTTGAGAAACTGTATTTTTGAAAATCAGGGGCATTTTGACATAAAAACACGGACAGTCAAACTGATGAAACACACCGAAGATTTTGATTGATTACGCCTGAGATTAATTACGCCTGAGAAGTACCAATACAGAGGAGTCCAAAAAACTGTACTCACTATTGGTAATCCATTAAGATTGACACACAAAATACCCGCACCTTCGAGTAAACTACCAGCAAGCGTTCAACACACACACTGCTAATTCAAGAATAACGATTCACTTCCGTACGGTATTTGTGGGTACACGACGTTTTGATTCGAAATGACTGAAGTATAAACGGTGGGTACATTTTTGGGGGACGCTGTGTAGTCACATACGCATTTGTGCACAATGCTAAGGCTATTGATTACATTATATTACACATTTAAAACATTATGTTATTGAAAATCAAACGTGTTGTAAATTAGGTTTAATGATGGAAGTGTTCAGCTTATAGCGATGAGATTTTGATATCAATCACATAGGTAAATTTTACGTTAGTGATATCGGCTAATCAACTCCTCCCCTCGATTGCATTAAATGAAAGCAATGAGTCTTTTTAAGTTTTTTTCAATCTTCAAACTATACAAAAGAACGAAATTAGCTCTCTTTGTATTTTATAACTGAAGCTGAATTTAGGAGCCTCAGGATCATGCACGAAAAATATTTCGGTACGTGACAACGATTAGTTTAACGGCACGTTTGCTGGTGAACGACGACCGTATTAATCGTTAGCAGAAAATTTTCAATAGTTTGTCCTATAATTAATAGAAAGCACTGTGACATGCGCTCTACATGCGTGTTTACTTGTTTCTTGTAGAAAGAATTAATCGTAGACGACGATCAAATCGTTGTGGCTGAAGAGCAAATAATCACAAAATTTGAGAGGCTTGCCACCATACATATTGAACATAAAAACACCTTTACCCTCGTTGGAAATTTATTGTTTTACAATATTTTGAATTTCGATTCTGCCGCTTGATTTTTGCAGTAATTTTCCACTCATGATTTCCGGCTACAGCGTAAATAAAGGATTCTGGATGTACAAACCGTTTTACGCACCACGTAAGCATTTTTTTCGATCGATTGTAGAAAACGATCCACTCTACAAGAAACACTCGAGTCATTTGTAAAATCTGAATAGTAGATGAAGCATATACGTTTTCGAAAAAAATATTTGAATGCTTTGCTTGGTACCGTTTCATTGAAATGGTAACGTTTCGGTGCCAAAAATCCAATGTTTCTAAGAAAATACTAGCAAAATATAACAGTGGGATAGGTAATTTTTTTACAGGTACAGTATATTAATATTGCACGTGCCAGCCGCTTATATCCTAGAGCAATGTACAGCATTTTATGAAGCATCATTTGTCTGAATAGGTCAAAGTTGCGTTATTTTTTGTTTTGTTTAAGGACCTACTTTCAGACTTAGACCTAATCCTCGTGGAAGAACACTTCTAACATCGTTGAAATTCCACATTAACATTAGCTTTTGTTTACAAGTTTATCCTCTAAAAACAGCCAATAAAGCAATAAATCTTTTAGAAAATGCTGGGGCACACGGCGACGTACTTTTTTAAGTCTGAAGGTCATGAATAGGATTCAAATTAATGGTTGAACAGAAAGTCAATATTGAACACAAATGCGATCAATTTTAGCTAATTGATCGCCCAGTGTATAACACCTTCTATGGGTCAAAATTGGATAAAAATTTTCTATGGTTCAAAATTTTGTGAAGAGTTTTCAAGGCTCTAAATTGGGTAAAACCTTTTAACAAGTCAAAATTGGATAAGGCCATTTTATGGGTCCAAATTAGGGGAGAATACCTAACCAATATTAGGCAGTATAATTGGAAATCAGTTTTAAATGGAAATCAGTTTCATATGGAAATCAGTTTTATATCATTGTCAAATTCCATCAACTTTTTCAGTTATTTAAGATCCAAACAATGAATAGACTAGTAAGCTTTTAAGCGCATTTGCAACTCCACCAGTTCATGGCTGCTCCTCTGGAATTAAAAATGCATCGAATAACTAGTGCTATTTGTAACTGACTGTTAACGGGAAGGGTTTTCCACTTATTTCGGTGCTCACGAGTAGTTTGTTATATCCGTATCAGCTCGCACAATGTGCTTTTAAAATTCTAATCAGACACAGTGAAAAGTACTTGAGTATTAGTGCCTGTAGCTTTTCTACAAAACAACTTTCAGGTTTGTCCTTGAAACTGTTCCTCTTCTATACGCAGATTGTTTCTTAATTCTTTGAACAAACTTTAAGACAGGGTTTGTTTTGGTGAAATAAGTATATTTTACCTTATGGAGGCGTGTCCAAAAATGCTGAGTTAAAAAGTTACTAAAACGTAGTATCTAGAAAGTACGAATGCATTTAACTTTTAAATTTAGCGTCTAAGTGTCTGATCGGCCCTCATATGCTGCCGCATAAAATTTGTGGACTCGTTTATTGGACGTTTCTTATTTTATTAAAGTATTTCCAGGATTAATGCAAGATGTCCCTTTAGCAAACCGTAGAGGAATGTGGTTCAAACATAGTGATGCTCTGGCACACTTCTCAATTGTTGTAAGCCAATTCTTGGCTGATCGGTATCCAAATCACTGGATTGGTCGTGGCCGACCCATATTCTGGCCACTAGGGTCTTCCGATACGACTCCCTTTGATTTCTATTTTTGTGAACACCTAAAAAGTTTGGTTTACGAAGCATCAGTTCCGTCCGAAGAAGATTTTATCGGTAGAATTACTGCCGCCTCGGCAAAGATTACTGAAATTCCTGGTGTCTTTGCCCGAGTTTGGCAATTATTGCTCCGGCGCTTCTACGCATGTATCAAAGCAGACGGACGGAATTTATATCACCTACTAAGAAAACCCAACCTACTTTCAAACTCTATTTGTTTGTTAATTATAATACACTTGTCCTGACTTTGATTCATTATTTTTCTCCTAGCACGCTTTACCTTTCACGTGTTCTTAACTGTATGACAAGCATTCTCGGATATGCCTTCATTGTGTTCAATTCATCAAAATGAACCTTATGTTGAAGTTTGTTCAAAGAATCCTGAAACCCCTTGTAAATATACAAAACCAAGCCATTTCTTTTCGAATGCGTAGTTATGAACTCGTCAAAAAATATTAGGTTTAACGAGAATTGAGCTCAATGAATTTGAAATGAAATTTAAGAAATTATACTAAATTTTGAACTGTAACTTTCCCAAAAATTATTACTGCATTTAGGTAAATTATTACTGAATTTAGGCATGCACATGCTTATTTATCTATTGCTGTCCCCATGAAGGTACAAACTAGGGGACAGAATTAAATTCAAAATTATTTAAACTCCAAGTACGAAACCTTTGGGGAGGAAAGGTGTTCCTACGGCGAGATGGGTTCTAAGGAGGGTGCGCATGTGTCCACCATCCTCATCCTGACCTTGCGTTTGTAGAGTTCGTTTGTTGATAATTTCTTTTGAAAACAGCAATCTGATGCAAATTTACTGCGGTAAACTGACTATGACTAATTTTCAACTCCGACTTGCAAATTCTAACTCTATGCTGACCTAAATCACAATATTTTTCTTGTCAGTTGTGTGCACGGTTAAACAAGATATTAGTAAATTCTATTCCTTAAGCTAAGAAGCTGCAGAAATTATATTGTTATATATTCACAAATACTATAGTCGTTGGCCTCTCAAAATTGGAATGAATTTTCTTATTCTTTGATTCACTGTTAGTAAGCACAATAATATTATGTGTTGCAACGCAAAAATCAAGACGAATTTCAATCATAATGACCGAATCGTTATAGAACAAATGATAAATGAGTGCAACATTGTTCTACCCTATTCGTAGCTGGTTTACTCATTTCCTATAAAATGGGAGGTTCTCGTAAATTAAATCTGTAAGATTTGTGGCAGCTTTGTTACCTGAATCTTTTGTAATGTCATACCAGAAATTTTGACTCGAAAACTCTTCGGTGAACAAGTAACTTTTTCCACGTATACATACCGGTTAAGGCTTCACGTAACCGAATTTGTAGAGAATATCATAGATGTTTACACATTAAACTCCAGAAAAACTTTTAAATTTTTAGAATGAGCGACAAATAAATGCACATGGAACGTTGGATCTACAACTTTTAGAATAAACCATTTTGCACACCTTGGTGTTTTGATTTACAGTGGAAGTTTTGCCAAGTTGAACATCTTGTGAAACAAGAAATAACAAAGCGTAACTCAAGTGAAATAATTCAGTTAATTTTTATTTGAATATAAAACCAACAAGCCTTGAGAACGTTCTGCCATGAATTACGGAAGTTTCAAGAATAATACTTCCCATTTCTTTCTGTGATGAAAATTGGCCTTCATTTAATTCAGTTGGCCATTTCTACTATTAATTTTGAGTAGGAAAGTAAATTAAGTGGGTTTTCTAGATCGTCGATGGGAAATCCAGGAGGTTTTCGATTGGTTCATTGTGAAGTAATCCGTGTTTCTCTTTCAGGTGGGACTTGCGTTTGTCGGGCCGCGAAAATTCCTTTTGACAAACGGGACACGGAAACCGTTTTGGCAAGCCTTCATGGTAGAGGTAAGCGTGACGCTGGAACGAATAGGACGTTTTAAATGTTTTGTTTATGCGCATGCGTTCGCATTCAATGCATTTGTACACACCATTTTCCAGCCTGCCGTACCGCATTAAGTCTAGTCCTCGCACTTTGATGCCCATTTGAACCCCGGCTTCTTCAAGCCCGTTGCAGTCGACCCCTAATAGTTCTGTCCCTGGAAGAGATATTCCCATGGAAAACGAAGATGGACTCGTAGATAGAGACGAGGATAAATTTGAAGTACTCAAGCTGGTTGAAGTGCAAGCTGAATCCGCAGGTTTGTTCGCGGAGGCTGATGCAAGTCCAGAATACGCAGTGCTTTTCGGTTTTTGGTTGAACGATCCTGAACTACTGGAGTAGATTTCAATCGGGGGTACAAAGCTTGGGCTTGACATGGTGTTCGGAGCACCGAAAAAATTAGTAGGAGACTGAGGCATCGATTTTGGGGTGGAGATTTTCGCGGACGCTGTCGTTTCCATGAAGAAATTTTGATCTTTTGAAGTCATTTCTGGAAGTTCGAGTTGCATCTCCAAATTATTCAGAGAAATCGGTGGGATAAGGGAGACTTCTGGTGTGAAAAAAGAAAATGACCACCCTGCGGGTAAATGCATAGGATATCATTAATCACAAGATCAATTAGTTATTTTTCAGAGAGCTGGAAAATAAGAATTAGATACAAGAAAAATATCAATTATAATAGATTAAAACAATCAGTCCGACAACGGGAATAATATTGTAGATTTTAGAGTAATGGTAGAAAGTATTATACATTAAATGGCCTTACTGTACCTTATTTTGATCTTAATTGAGGGCTTTCATTACTTTTCAATTCAATGCATCTCTTCTGCAGTTGTAAAGACATGGAATAACTGGAGTTATTTTTTCAATCGAACGCTAGCGCCAAATTTCTTCCAAGTCCCTGGAGCTCCCCAGCAGTTCTCATGGCCCTGTTGCTGTGCCGAGTGGGTCATGGGAACTGCTGGTGCCATTACCATTAATTATTAATTTGATGCCGTTAATTATTAGCTAGCACGAGAAATTCATGCGATTTCAAGATAGTGCTCCACTATTCAGAATCAATTGTGAGGTGGTGAAGTACAAGTAAGAACTGGTTTTCCATTATTCGGACAGGAAAATGAAAGTAACGTCACAATCCATTTTATTACCGTAAATAATCACACTACAAAAAGGGAAGGAAGTGCCTACTCAACATCTAATTGACGTCAATTTTAAAACAAAAACGTTCAGATTTAGTGAACAATTTCTCGAACGGTGATTTTCGTCTTAAATCATTTCTCTTCTTTACTAGTATAATATTTGGTCATAGTCTAAAAAAGTCCTTGTAGGAGAAGGCAGTAAACCCACACAATCACACACCAAAGATTTATCTCACCTATGCGACGAGAAAAGTCAAATTGAAATGAAAGAAATGTAATAAAACTTGTAGTTTTGACCTACGCTTCCTAGCCGTAACTATTCATAAAAAACTAGTTCCACAATGAAAAATCTCATCTAGTATTGCGAGCGGTTTAATCTTCAACGAATTTGCGAGTTCGATAAACATTGAGATATTCATGTGGTAATTGCAATGAAATCGTGAGTTAATGAGAGTGATGTACAAATTTTCCGGTTCCTTAGAGAGAAATGTAAGTGATTTGGAAGTATAGGGAGGGGCCCCTGGTAAAATCGCATTAGGACTAGTACCGAATTTCAAAAGGAAGTTTCCAATATCAATGTGCAAATTTTAAAATGCACACATCTTTTGGGAATCCAAGCTGACCGACAGTAGGTATCATTCTCGAACATTTTACAGGTGAAATTTAAGTAATGAAAATTTCAGTCATTTGGAGAGAAAGGGGGATTTCGAAGGTGTTCCGAGTTACCCCAAAAAAATTCAGCAGCACTGTTTTTGAAAAATTACGATAGGTTTAATTTGAAAATTATCCCGGCTCAAACTCTTTTTTAATTACTTTTTCAATGGAACACTTTCGCTAAAATTCAAAATAGATTTCACGCTCTCATGTTTTTCAGTATGGTGGAATACATTTCGTTCAAGGTGCGCTTATCTCAAGCCCCCAAAAGCAACAACGGTTATCTCTACGAGGAGTTGGACGAAAGGATGACTAAAATGGATGCTAGTATTAAAATCCCACGAAAAAAATAGATATTAAACTTTTAAGTTCCTCTAACCAAGTCATTGCACGGATCTGGCAACAAGATCTGCTGAGAGTGTAACACGTAGAATCGAATATTCCTCATTAATACCGTGTTCTACGAAAGTACGGACACTGAATTTGTTTAACGTGTTCGTATTTTCCACCACAAAAAATTGAATTTCCTAATAAATCAAAACAAAAGCTGTGTTCGCAAGACGGGATGAAGGACAATTTTTAACATATCTCCCTACAATAACGTCCTTTGATATTCGGGGTATCATTTCCTTAGAAGCAAACTTCGCAGTCATTCAGCTATCAGTGAAACTTCAACCAAATGCGGCGATATGTTCCTGGAAAATTTTGAGCATCTACCGAAAGCTTGATTAGGCAGATCGACTCTGACCAGAGAGTCGGGACTTCCTCCGCACAGTTGTTACGTCAATAAATACATTTGGTGTATTATTGTCATTTGACTGACATAACACTGCTGAATGAAAATAAGAAAATAACAAAAAGAAAGGTATAATGGTTTCAAAAGTGTTGTCATGCTTGCCGAGTTCAGAAATGAAAGAAATTAGACAAAATAAGCTGACCGGGGCCTTAGACTTCGAAATCAAACATTCAACAACTTGTGTTCTTATATGCTGCAATTTAATTCAGTTACAAAATATTATTTAGATCTGGTAATTGTATGGTTATTTACAGGCAAATACTTACTTATGCTGTCCAAATTTTTGAAGAAAGAAAGATAAATATTTTGATCGTAGAAATGTTGGAACGAACAAATGTGTATAATATATAATGATTGCGTAAGAATCAAGTGCATTCATCACTAACTTATTCGAGTATCTTAAGGCTTCTTTGCAAGCGATTTCCCAAAATAGCTATTTCATAAAGTTATAAGCAAACAAAACGGAACATAGTGCTAAAATAAAGTTCGGGAACGATCCATTGCAAATAAATAGAAACATTAAATAAACTGCTGACAGACAAACAAATGGTATAAACTTTAAATGACTTGAACAGGATTTGTCAATAAATAAATAGTAAAGTAATTAAATCTTACAGTGCAGTTGATAAAAAGTGTTTTATATTTTAATAAGACATACAAGTTTAAATTTTTGATGAGTGCATTAGTTGAAAAGCATATTCGCCTACCTAAATTTCAGGTAAAGTTTAACAGAAGAACTGTAATTTCAATTGTTTTTATTAACCCATAACGTGAGCATTGACTGAGCTTCTTCCCTACAATATAACTCAAGTGAGTCCGTCAGAGGGTAATGAGTAAATAAATGCAAGGGGGGCAAACAAAGTTGTAGACCTTCGTGAAAATCAATAAAAGATGTCATGATTTAGAAAAATGATATTCCATAGAATCAAGATAGACCTTTGGCCCGGAATCATTTTATAAATTTCATTCTAGCGTTCATTTCTTGGTCATCTGATATATTGTTGGTCTCCGTTCAACACTATGTCAATTCCTTCTAATTTTATGTGGGACAATCCCTTGAAATTCATAACTAGAAATAAGCAACAGAAATTTATGTATTAAAGTTTTGAAACTGCTCGAATTCTTGTGCAGAATATCTTTTCTATCATGCCGGAAGAATATTGGCCTAACTGATTGTAGATGAGAAAATTTAAAATCGAACAGGATGTAGCAGGAATACCTAACTTAAAAAAATGGAGGTAATCACACAGCAAGAGCCTTCGTGCAATTAGTTTCTAATTATACTGAGTGGGGAAAACTGTTGTACCTTAGACCTTATGCAACTCCGACCTAGTGTGGGTTTAAGCACTCTTGACAAGCTGTTCAGGAGTTAGTGGTGTTAGGTAGTCTACCCTGAATGAAATATATTAGTATATATATTTTCTTGTTGTTTCGTGACAAATTAGGAAAATGTATCAACATTATAATCGCTTGTATGATACGAAAATTGGAGAAACGTTAAAGAAAAGAACAGATTTTTGCATGCTGATAAATATTTTGATAGTATGTACCCCCGAGGCCTCAGCACACGTCGTGCCTGATAGGTGCATAAGGTCTGAGGTACATCAGATGTTCCGATGGATTCATTTCTGTTTTTCACGTTGTGATTATAAATGCTAATGGTTAGTTGCACTCATCATTAATAAACGTACAGCTTTTAACTATCGTAGTTGTAGCAAAATGAACACATAAAATATTGCAGTTCCCGAGTAAAAGTAGTATAAGTAAAATGAAATTAACTCGCTTCATTATGAGCATCAAAATAATTGAATAATGAAGACTACGCGTTGGCAATGAGGTCTCCCAAAAGTGATGCCAACGCGAATGATATATTCAAACTTTTGAAAATATGCAATAAATAAGAGATTTAAAACAATATATTAAACTCTCTATACACGTCAACATAAAATATACTCTTTATGAGAAAATGTAGAAGAAGAAAACAAGCTATTTTACAAAAAAAAACAGTGACTAAATTATGTACAATTAAGCTACGAGAACTGAAAGGCAAGATCTAAATACCCACAAAGTTGACGAAAAGTAACTATATGACTACGATTGTTCAATGTTGCAAATAAAAAATTCAAACCGCTTGCAAAAATACTTACTAATCAAAACGAAATAGTCTCAACTAAAGCTACCATTGTGAACCAACTACGTATAAAATAATCGTTCAGTGGGATCAAATTCTTAAATTTAGCATACCTATTTTAGTAAGAAATCCATTGGTCAAACACCACACTCACTCTAACGAAAAGACAGAAATCAAATTGAGCGACTGTGCAGTGTTAATAATCACACCGACGAACACTTCAGGGTTGACTGAGTTGTATGTTCTATGTTGGAATTAATAGGTTTTTATTTAGGATTTTCAATTTACACACTTCCTAACAAATTTTTCTTACTGTGATGCATGGCAGGAGTGAAAAGTTAATAAATTGGCTGCCTATTTTGTGGAAGCTTGAATTTCAATGTTAAATCGTTACAGTCGCACGAGATGTCATGTGAAGCTGGGATAGGACAATGAGTCGAAAATTAGAGTTGGGATTACAGGCCGTTAACCGTTATTCAAAGTCGAGTTTTACCAATCGTTGGTTAGTGAACACAACACTCATCACACTTTAAGCTTATCTAGATTGAAATAAAAATTGCTAGATACTTCTAGAGAAATGAGCACAGAAACTTTTTAGCCATCGGGCAATAAGTCTCACCACAGACAAATTTTAGTTGGTCGAAATTTAAAGTTCCTAATAACGACATGTACTCTTTTGGGCATACGGACGTAGGACACCCTTTTCCAACTGCAGAATTCATTCATCAGGAAATGTAGAAGAATAAAGTAAAACATTGTTTCTCAGAGATCAATAAGGAATACAAAAAATTCTCCATGAGTAAAACTTACTCCTAGGTTCACAGGAACATCTCGAAAGCATCACATGTTGTAGCTGCTTCAGCTTCCAACTTTTATGCAGCAATATTCGACTTGCGTATCACAAACTTGTCATGGGCATTGTACTTCCAGTACGCCGAAGGGTCCAATAACTGCAGCGAACTTCAGTGCTCTTATTTCTGAGCATCATAATTATTACTCCTTACTTTGAGTTAAGGTTAAAGAGTTTACCCCGTATCAAAAGTGCCAAACCATCATCTGGATGGACCAACCATGTGCCAACCATCCAAGTTGGCACATCCCAACCCGGCCCAGCATTCGAGTATCCCCACCATTCATTGCCCTATCATGGGGGGCTGCACTTTCTCGAGCTTAATTGCGTTCATATCACAAGACAGAGACGACGGAGACACGGAAGTAACATCTCTAAAAATGGCGTGTCCTTCCCGGCCAGGCCTGTGGACAGACCTCATGTGGGACATCATGTTATCTTTCCGTTTGAACTCCTTGCCGCAGACTGTACATTTGTGGTTTCTTCTGTCTGTGTGAACAGTTATGTAGTGTCGGTGAAAGTTGGATGGATGGGTAAAAGTTTGAAAACATTTTGAGCATTTGAATCCATTGTCTTGTATGCAGTAACTCATTATCGGCACAGACACAGATTTGCTGTTCGTATTTGAATGCGAATTGGGGATATTAGCATTTCCATTGGAGCTGGTGTTCCCATAACTGGACTTCGGAACCCCATGCGCACTAGACGTCAGATATCCAGGGGAAGGCAGAGAAGTCGACTGGGATGGCTTCTGAGGGGAAGCATGGGGTGAATGGGGCGAAGTGTCCATGTAATCCCTATCGAGGACGTCTCTTTCTCCTCCGTAAACTCCTTGGAAAGCGCCAAATTTCAAAGGCGATCTCAGACTCGCTAGAAGGATGCTACCGTGGAGGTTATTGTCTCCTTTGAGGGCATCGTACGGATTCTTACGGATAGCAGCTTCGAGCAAGTTTTTGGTGTAGTAGAGCTGGTCGATGTCCGTCACGGGAGAAGGGTGCTTTGGTATCGGTGCTACAAGAGCCAGAGGAGACGGATGACTCGTTATGCCAGACAGGCTACTTGAGTCATCAGGATCATAGTCTGGCATCGGTGGGTGCCACGATGCTTCTGAATGGTGCGGCATTGCTGAAAAGGAACGCTATCATTAATTGATGCACACATATGTTATATATATATAATATGTATATTTGAGAAAATCATGTCATTATCACAATGTAGCATATTTCATTTATAATTTTCAGCAATGTTGCGATGTAATTAACGATGCAAGCAGAAAAAAGCGAAAACACATACAGAGAAAATGGAAGACATAAAAGTAACGTAGTTAATAAAATAAAACCAACCAACAACTGAAACCTCCGGTACCGTGCACTTACATACAAATTAAAAAATAGCATTCAAAACTACTCCAATAGGATTTTACGATAAATGTTAAGAAAGAAATACAATGGGAACTTACACAGCGCAAAAGATATCCCGCTGTAAAGCTAGAAACACAAAGTCTTCATATTTTAGAAACAAAATATAACTACAGTATACTGCATGCAGAAATTATAAGCAATGAAAAGAAAGACATCAAAAGTCAGCTCACCTTGCAATCCATTGTTAGTAAAGCTCGTTGTTAGTGGAAACCTCCAATTAAAGCAAACCAAGAAGTCTTGATCACCATTTGAACTTATCATTCTTTTCAGAGTCCAAAAATATAATGGGAACATTTCACCAGTCATAAATATTGCATTCATATATTATTTTGTAGAAAGATGAACACACATCGATGCTGAGATAGAGTGTGGTAAGATAAATACAAATAAACTCTACGGAAGGTGCATCCCGCACCCCAGCGATACTCAATGTAACACAAGACAACGTTAAAGTTTTCACACCTAAATTGTATACCTGTTCATTATCGAGAAGTATTTTTAAAAAATTCAACACAATGCATGTTAGAAGATTTCTTTAGTTATGACTGTGCACACCTGATGAGACAGTTGATCATAATTTACTCTAAGTTCGTACAGCGTTACAGCAACCGAGAGATATAAACGTCATTGGCGTTGTGGAGATTCGAACTTGAAGTTTTGTACACGAATACTAATAATTACATCACTCATTGCATAGGAAAAAGTTAAAATGAAACTTCTAATTCCCTAAATTTCAAGCTAGAGTCACTTTTTTGGCTTTAGTTTCTAATGGAAACGAACTTAATGCTTCAATGGAACTTCAGAGTAAAAGAAATTGCTGAACAAGTCATGTAAGCGTCACGCACGCTGAAAAAAAAGTTAAATTTTCACTTTTATCTACATTTTGGTTGCCCCTGGGATTCGCCAGGCTAAACAATAATTCCAAGTCCTTTTTTGCCACTAATTACATTGTTATATAAGCTACAGCTTAAAAATGATAACCAGCCTGATTTCTTTGGGACTCGAGTTATATAAACGCGATTGCTCAAAATTGTAAGGAACACACCTGAACGACGTTAATTCGTTAAATTGATCATTCAACCACCGATTCAAGCAACAGCAAGTACTTAGTTACCAAAGCTACCTAGAACGTGAATATGTGCGGCAAATTCATGAAGCGAAAACTCATGTCCACTCAAATTTTTGAACATATGTGCATGTTGAAAAACACTATCCTGAGTACGTGCTTTTTTTGCAGCAGGATTTTCTTGCCGGATACGTGTTCATTTACTCAACAGTACTATATCAGTAAGAATACCTTTGCTCGAACCACATCGGTTCACAAAATTATTATCATGGTAAATGCTACAAAAAATACTTCGGCAAACAGTTCAATAAAATTACTTGGCACTGAGTATTTCAATTCTGGCTCCAAAAAGCGTTCAGAACTGGGAAAATTATTCTATATATAAAGTTGTTCGAAAAGTTTTGAGTGTTTTTATAATGAAAAAAAGAATAAACTGTACTTTTGAAAACGGCCGAATTTTTTGCTAGTTTTTTATTGTGATACTCTGGTATTTGTTCTATTTTGTCTTCAAAACTGGTTGTTTCGATAAGAAATACCCTCAAGTCATTTTGGAAGATAAGGTTTCCAGTTTTAATTTTGCCAATCGTTAGTTGATTCGTGCACAAAAACATGGCCTAAAACAGAAAAAAGGTTTGCTGGTATATGCATCTTGGTTTTACGTTCTAAAGAAAAAAGTACAACCACTCGAACATGACCATTTTAGCAAATTATTTGGATAGTCAATGAAGGGTAATCGATACAAATAGTCAACCTAAATTAATGTAGTCCTGAACATATAATACTGATGTTTGACATGATGAAGCTTTTTTAGTTTTCTAATTAGACAAAGCACTGAACTATTAGACAACGTAATAAATATTTACTTTCAAGCCGTTCAAAACTCTCCATAGCTCAGAATTAAATTTGAATTCGCACTTTGATGCGCTGAATGAATAGTACATGCAACATGAAATTAATGCTCAAAATATTACAAATACTATCAAACTTCAGGATTTATATATTCTTTTATTCACTAGGAGATTAGTGAACGTCTTGAACGCTCCGTTTTCGTTTAATAGAAAAGACTTAAGCAAGACAAATAACAGTGAAGGATAAATGGAAGACTTAAGCTAATTTGAACACTTTTATCTTGCTTAGGCCATTCTACTGAACGAAAAAAACTTTTATTCATACGATTCCGTTTTCGATCACATTTTTCACTGAAATTTACTAGTGATTATTTAGATCTATATTAATTCCGCGGGAAGTGTTCAGGAAATGTTACTTTGGTTTCGGACATCCAATTTTCGTCCGACTGTTCAGTGAGTTACAAGTTTCAAATACCAAGGTTGCACTGCAGTAGAAGCCTAAGTAATACCGGATGTTCTTATTCGTAACACTGTTAAAGCTTGACTGGGCAAACCAGTCAAATAAATGGCCATTTACAGTACCTCCAGCTTCTACAACGGTAGCCAGTTATTTAGCATGACCTACTCGGATATTCTTCGCACCCGTTATTTAAAATTCTTCGCACCCGATATTTTTAAACATTCTTCGCACCCGTTATTTAGCAATTCTTCGCACCCGTTATCTAGCAATTTTTCGCACCCGTTATTTAACAATTCTTCGCACCCGTTATTTAGCAATTCTTTGCACCCGTTATTTAGCAATTCTTCGCACCCGTTATTTAGCAATTCTTCGCACCCGTTATTTAACAATTCTTTGCACCCGTTATTTAGCAAGTCTTCGTACCCATTATTTAAAATTCTTCGCACCCGTTATTTAGCAGTTCTTCACACCCGTTATTTAACATTTCTTCACACCCGTTATTTAACATTTCTTCGCACCCGTTATTTAATAGAACAAGCTCTACCTGCCTTCGGAATACAATCAGCAGAATTTGTAAATACGTTACAAATGAGCTTGTAAACAAGAGATTCTTCGTTTCTGAACGGGTGAAACACCCTACAATTTTGCAGTTTTTCAACAAATAGATATCTTTGTTTTTTTCACGCTGAGTGTCCTCATGCATACCGTGTGCAAAAATATTCATTTTGATTCTCCGTACTACAGAATTACTGCTGAGCACACGGCATGACAGAGCTAACATTATTCATCTTTTGTTTTCCTTAGAAAAAATATTTGGATTCTACTTTTTCTGACAGGTCCAAGAAAAATTTGAGCAGTGTGAATCATATACGTAAACTCTTGTTAATATATGAGCAAAGAGCTAGTGGTAGTTTTAATAGTGGTAATAGTATAGACCGAAGCACTTTAGTGACTCAGACTTTACCGCACCGAAAGAGAAGGAATCAGTGCGAATGGGCTGTAGAAAACGGGAAATCGATAGTTGAATTTACCACACAAGATCCCCTGCGCATAGAAACAGCAAGTTATAAATAAAAAGAAAGAAAAGACAAATAAGATACCGAAAATGTGTGAAACTTATGGGAAGTAAAAAGGGCACGAAAGACAGAAGTCCCAAAGGCCCATCTATAGCTGTTGTTATCTAACAATACCCTCTGGGGGCCAAGCGTCCATATGGGGTAAGATTGACAAACCTAACCCCATTGCCTATCTTAAGCCCCCTGAGGGGCACAGTGCTAGAAATTTTGCCTAAACAAAACCATAGATAACCTGGATAATTTTTTATTTTCGTACTGTTTTTTTCAAAAAACATTGCTACATTATAAAACATTTGAAAAAATATTAGAACAGAATGAAAGGTACAATAACAACGAAACTTCTGTGTAATAATGGTCCACTTCAAACCGGCTCAAAATTTTCCTACTCTTCAATATCAACTTTGTTTAATTAAGCGAGAGGATTGATCGGGACTACCTTGGGACTCCAACCATGCAGGACGACCCTTCGTTATAGTCTTAGTGAAGCGCCAGTAACGCAATTGACGAGGTTTGATCAAATTTGAATTACTACTTATGTGTTCAGCGTTCAAAGTATCAAACCATTCATTCACAGAGTCAATGATACCACGCATACGTATACTAGTTATCCAGTTATAATAAGTGAACATGTGCGTTTCCATAAGATACCGAGCCAGCCGTAGCGGCCCCTAAGACAACTTTCTATAGAAAATCTCGCTCATTTACTATCTAAATTATTTCCTCCACTGAGAGTCAATCGTAAGATTTTGAAAAAACTGAGTAGATATAATCGCGTAAAATATAACGGACTAAAGAAGTGTACATCTTCCAAAGTGAATATTTTTTGAACTCAAAACACAACGTTATTTCGTCGAATGACGTCAGAAATTGCATGGAACGTGAAAGGATATCTTTCGAAGAGTCCTTGTACCATCGTAGCTCATAAGAAAAGATAGTTTAAGAGATTTCATGATCAACTATTCAAACCCGAATTTCATTCCATTTAGAGAGCTGAATTCAAAAAGGAATACCATTCAGCGAACTCATAACATTGAATCACCATTGGCTCTCTAGGGCCAGGGTAGGACCTTCAGCACACGTTAATTTTCCCCGCTGGAAATTCCAAGACTTCAGGCTTGGTTTTCCCGTTAGTAAAATGTGCACACCAGCTGTCAAGATGACTTGAAGAAAACCACGACACCCAAGAGACATACATATATGTTAGGAAAGTATGTATAGGATAACTAGAAACCACGATACCCAAGAGACGTACAGCTATGTTAGGGAAGTATGTATAGGATAACTGGAAATTGAACGTATCCGGAGCACACTTAATAATGTCTCGTTAACACAGGACGAAACCCAAACACGTTGACTTAAAACCTTCCGGTCTTGGAATCTTACCTGAACCAGGAGACTGTCTTGTACTTTCAGAATCTTCAGTAGATGATTTACTCAAATCTGAGGGGAGAAAAAAGGAGTTGTGAGGAAATAAAAAAATAGTATCATCATTCATACAAGTTAAAAATATTTGGGCTACCGTACAATTTCGAATGAACTTAACATCTTCATAAAATTATTTCTGACCAATGGCTACAATTGCTGGATAAGTAACGTCCAACTCCGAGTTGGATGTTGTTTGTCGTCACGTTACGCTGGCACTGATCGCTGAGCTGTACTCATCATGTGAGAAAATTTTGTGCAGTTTTAAGTAGCGGCTGTAAGTTTATTCTTGTCCGACTCATACATGCTAACAAATTTCTGCAAGTGCTTTGAAGAGGAGGGACTGGGCCACAGTGTCAACTCATTTCTATAATTATCTGCGGCAAAGTCTATCAAAATCTGTGGAACAGTTCATCATTATCAGTATAAAAGTTAATAGTTATCTAATTATCGATGGAAAATTCAATAATTATTTACTATGATCAAATATTTCCCCCTTCCAAGCTCAGACACCGTCGCCAGATAGTTGGCAATCGTCAAGGCAGCGAAAATGTTAGACTTGGTAATCAGTAATGATTAGTCAGTGATTAGATACTCGAGATTTCCTCAACTACTCATACTTTTTTCGTATCTTGAACCCCTTTCATAAAAACAAAGTTATTGATTCCTTTTCGAGTAAATATTAGCTTCGCTTACAAAATAGAATTCATTCTAAGTCATTTTTTAGTCCATTCACTAACTTACACCCCACCCATTGAAAAAATTGTTAATCTTAAAAAGATAAATTCGGACTAGTGCGTCACCGAATCGAAAGTCGAATCTAAACAATCACAAGCGTTAGAACGTCAGGAACATGCCTGCATCTCCTCAATTAAATGCAATTCCTTGTCAAGATAAGCTTAAAAATCAACTTAGTCACTTCGTTGTGAAGGTTTTTGTGGCATCATGGCATTGGGCGAGCGATTTGAAAAGTAATTATGGGATACACAAACAAATAAATGAGCTTGGCCAAAATCTCACCTCTGGCAACGGATTCGCCCGAGGGACCAGCCTTCGTTTCTTCAGCCTGAAAGAAAAATAATCAGTATTAATTATTATAGGTACACGCTATACGTATATGAATAAGCATATCTACATAGAAGAGAAGCTATAGAACAATTATACTTAGGTCGCTTAGGTGGGAAGCAAATTTTTCTGGTATATTGGTTGTTCAAGATCTCGGACAGTTCCTATTGATTGGAAATAATACATGTCTTGCAAAAACTGGCACTGGTGTACAATAACTTATGCACCATAAACATTCAGCAGAATGTTTATGAGAATCCTATGTGGAGTTGATACATAGTGGAAGAAAACAAGATACGGAGAGCAAAAAAATCTTTACATCTTAACAGGTAATGACTGATTTCAGCAAGAAATATACTTCGAAAAAAGAACCTCGTCAAAAAATGCCAGCGAATAAAAACCGGAAGGAAGTTGATAAGCGGAGAAGCTTAGTTACTGGAACTGTTCGAACTGGAATACTTATAGTTAGATAAAAACTAGAAATTAGTGTTTACAGCTACACTAGGCATGATCACGATCACAGGTGGAAAGTTGTGAATTCATCTAAAACTAGAAAATACTTTCTCTTTCCCTCAATGTATTAATGACATCGCACGAGATGACAAGTCGACTACATATCCATCACCAAGAAAAACAAAAATCACACCTTTCAAAATCAGAACTTTCTTTACCAAACGGAGCGACTTTGCCCTATAGAAAGACGAGAATTTTGTTTTTTGTGCATGACAAAATACAAGTGAGGGTCGAAACATAGAATAGAAGTGGCCATTAAAGTCGGAAGCAGGAAAAGAGAACGAGATTCTGACGATATTTACGATCAGACTAAAAAGAACTTCCGCCGCAGACTGGAAGAAAAAGTTTCTCTATCGAACATCTAGAAATGATTTATCGAGGAAAGTGGCGGCAGGTCTGCAAAAAAAACGTTATGCACCTCAGATATGTGGAGAATATTTTGTGGGGAGTGTGTTGAACGAAGTTTTTATTTCCGTAGAAATCGATTGTCACTCGATTAAACGGCATTTTTCGATGGTAATACTTTAAAAAGGAAATAGTCGCTGTCAGGCCGTAAGTTCCACATTTGCTAGCGTACAAAAATGGTGCTGTAAAACGGAGTAGCTGCCACCTTAGATATGAACAGGCGTTATCAGAGTGACTGTGACCGTCCGGATTTAAAATTTGAATATTTCTCGTGTTTGACAAGACGAGCTACTGAATAATTGAGTATATTGATGTAACATACCAAAGCTGTACTTACTCCAGAAGTATTTTTTCGATTCATATTTGTTTGTTTGCTGTATAGAAGTTTAACTTCTAATATGAAGTAAACACCCGAAACTATTTTTTTCATATAAAAGTTTTATAATCGTCGTTACAATAAAATGTTTTGTGGTAGAAGTTCTTGAATGAGATTTAGAAAATTAAGTTCTCACACCAGCGTAACTCACAATACATGCATTTGCTAGCTATAAAATGTTCTTCATTGTGTATCCCTGCAATAAGATACTCTGTAACAGAGTAAAAATTATTTGTAATGGTTGTTCCTACCATAAAACGTTTTTAATGGTGGTGAATCCCATATTTATAATATATTAAAAATCTGATCTTTTCGTGTGTATAGAGTGGATGAGAAGTTCTTATCATAAAATGCGTCGTAAGAGAACGTATTGCCGCTTTATATTCTGTCACAGATAAGTTTTATACCATATCCACGCTGATCACTAAACGTCTTATAAGTTCACTGAACAACGCTCACTGGCCGAAAAGTGTTCATCTGTAGACGAAAGCCTGCAAACGAGCTAACGTTTATGATAAAATCCATAAGATGAGGCAAGTTTGGTCATATCGACCAATAGCATAAGATTGTCGTACTTTTGTGCACGCGAAGGTGGACAAGGAAGCACTGCATCGTACGTCACGCTATCTGAACCGTTGAGTGTGTACGAGGCCCTTGTATGTGTAGACGGTGCAAGTGTGCAGCAGGGTGGTCACGCTATCCTTTGCTCAAGTGGGAATTGTTGTTCTGGGAGCTCTGTAAAATACTTATGTTATGTAAACTTGTCACGCTATCTTTTGCTCAAGTGGCAATTGTTGATCTGGGAGCTTTGTAAAATACTTATGCAATGTAAACTTGTCACGCTATTCTTTGCTGAAGTGGGAATTGTTGTTCTGGGAACTCCGTAAATCCGAATACTATGGTAACTAGTTGGAGAATATTCACGCTATTTTTTCATAAAGTATGCATCAGCGCGAGCCTTGTAAAAAATGTAACTTAACTTTTAATAACAGGGGAATTGTCATTCAGGGAGCCCAATCAAATATTGAAGCAGTGTAAACTTGTTGAAGGAGCGTTAAGCGATCCTTGACTGACGCGGGAATTGTGGCTTTGGATGTTTCTTTCGATGGATGTGAGCGTACATGGATAGTTCATAAAGAATCAAGGTTATTACGTTGCACCTACGAGGGACTTCTTGTTCAGGAAGCCCCATAATTTATTAGAATAATTGAGGCTCATTAAAAGAAATTGTAATTATTTGAACAGGATGCTCTAGACAACTTTCTATAAAACGGAAATTGGTTTTCTGGAATACTCTGTTGGAAATAACCTAACCTAGACAAACCTAACCTAGACAAACCTAACCTAGACAANCTTAGACAAACTTAACCTAACCTAGACTAACCCAACCTACCCGAGACTAACGTAACCTAGACTAACCCAACCTAGATTAACCTAACCTAACTTAGACAAACCTAACCTAACTTAGATAAACCTAACCTAACCTAGACTTACCTAACCTAACCTAGACTAGACTAACCTAACCTAACCTAACCTAGACTAACCTAACCTAGACTAACTTAAACAAACTAAACCTAACCTAGACTAACATAACCTAGACTAACCTACCCTAACCAAGACTAACCTAACCAAACCTAGCCTAGAGTGACCTAACTTAACCCAACCTAACCCAACCTAGACTAACCTAACCTAGACTAACCTAACCTAACCTAACCTAGACACACCTAACCTAACCTAACTTAACCTAACCTAAATTTGACTAACCTAACTTAACCTAACCTAACCTTGACTAACCTAACCATACCTAACCTAGACTAACCAAACCTTACCTTACCTAACCTATCCTAACTTAACCTAACTTAACCTACCTTAACCTAACTTAACCTAACCTAACCTTGACTAACCTAACCTAACCATACCTTGGCTAACCTAACCTTGACTAACCTACCCTTGACTAACCTAACCTTGACTAACCTAACCTTGACTAACCTAACCTTGACTAACCTAACCTAGACTAACCTAAGCTTACCTAGACTAACCTAACCTAACCTAACCTAGAGTAACCTAACTTAACCTAACCTAGAGTAACCTAACCTAACCTAACCTAACCTAACCTAAACTAAACTAACCTAACGTAGACTAACCTAACCTAACTTAAACTAGACTAGACTAACCCAACCTAGACTACACTAACCCAACCTAGACTAGACTAACCTATCTTAACCTAACCTAAATGGCCAAATCAAGCATACAAACACGGAGTAGGTCAAAATACTTGACTGGTGCACGGCGTGTCAACCGACGCTCAACTGGGCTCAGCCAAAGCGGGTATTAATTGCACAATTTAACAATTTAAATAAAAGGGGTCATTTAAATTAACCGTTATTATGCGTAAAAATGTCTAGGTACAGCTATCCTTTTCCAACTTTACACTTCCAGTCGTTTGGAAAGCGTTGCATTGGAAATATTCTCATCATCTAGACGATGCATGCAACCGTAATTAATGCCCTTTTTAATCGACATGAATTTCAAAATCCACGTTTATGCAGCTGCAGCTAATTTTCAGTTCAATGCTAAGTTGAAACATATTACATACGAACTAGATGCAGCCTTATTACATGTATAGATACGACTGTGGCAAGATTTCGTTTATGCCTAAATGCAGCCTTATTGCATGTATACACACGACTGGGCCAAGATTTCGTTTTAAGCTAAATGCAACCTTATTTCATATATACAGACGACTGTGGCAAGTTTTTCGTTCAAAGCTAAATGCAGCCTTATTGTCAAAAATAATTTCGTCCGTAGAAGGTTACCATTTGGTCGTACTAGAACAGATGCTTCCTCATTTATGAATGATTCTTTTCCCCAGGAGATTATTGAGTATTGTACGGTTACACACCAGTCATTCTCGACAGTATTCTTGACAGGTAACAATTCGAAGATTTCTCGCGGTATTTTGAATGAACCGTGAAGAATTTCACAGAAAATCTCGGAAGGGCTATCAAGAATGCCCTTCCCAAATTCGGGAAATTGGAGACCTAAAATCGAAATGGCTAAAAGGACTAGTTCAATGGACCATGACAAAGCTGGGCGATTCCATAAATTACTAAGTACTGAGGAGCAATATTAACAATCTTTTTCACGAGACAGTCACAAAGTGAACCGGAGAAATGAATAGACTGCCTAGGAAATTATTACCCAAGAATCAAAAAGTTAGGAAAAAAGAAAAAAACGATAAGAAAAATATTCATAGAACATCACAAAGCGAGCGCAAAATATAAACCGTCTAATGCGAAAATGATTAACAAGCCATAACGAAGTAAGCATAAAGAATGAAACAGACTACATAAAAAAGTATTTTAATAAGGATTAGTGAGTCACGCGAAGAAATGGAAAGTTCAGTCACGACTAATAACCTCACCATCTGAACGCGAGCATAGAGAAGTTAACAGGGTTCTTAGGAAATGATCAATAAGCCATTAGAAAGTTAGGAGAAAAAATGTGAAAAGTCTCGTCAAGGCAACATGTGCGAGCTTCAAATAGTACTGACACACTGAGGCGTGTCCGCGGCACGTCGTCTCGTCGTATGACCTGCTAGATTATTAAACTTTGTAGCAGAGTAAGAGGAAGCGCCTTCACTTCATGTGCCAATCGGAACCATACCATCGACCCATACTGTGAAGTAATTGCGTTTTGAATAGATGATTCAGTATCGTCAAGGACATGGTATCAAATTCTACGAAAACAGAGACTGCGTCTGGGAAATAAGAAATCCTGCTGTTATTCTGGGGTGAATTTAAATTAAATGTTGCAGCACTGCTGTTGAGAGTTTTAAAAACTGAAGTGCCGCAGAGGAAAACATCGTCGGTGGCAGAGGGGATTTGAAGGTAATATACGATGGTGTCTGCCGGTCATACGGTAATATACGATGTTGTCTGCCGGTCATACGGTAATATACGATGGTGTCTGCCGGTCATACGGTAATATACGATATTGTCTATCGGCTATAAATGTCTGTTGTACATTTTCGCACCCTCCAGCATTTCATTGAAACAAGGCGGTTTTGCAGATCTGCAGACCAGTCTCAGCCTTCAGCGATATATCATTTGTTTCTTTATTTCACATGGTTCATCACAATATTCATTTCAGTAAAATTTGGTTCGTCTGGGTTTTACACAGATTTAGAAGAATACCTAAAGTCCAGTTTGCTCAAGTATGGCGATCAGACTGACTTTAAAATTTTCATAAAATCCCGTAAGTGAGCGTCAATATAGAATCAATACATTGTTCACAGAGCTTTCCGTATTGGAAGCACCGACCACGGAACAGAAAATAAATTGCCATGAAACAAAGGAAGTTATCGTCTCAAAGATTCGCCTCACGTTTTGAATAAACTTCTTCGGCATATTTTCAGTTCAACAACCTACCACTTTAGGGCGCATTTCCTCATTAGACTCAAACCGATCACCAAGATGTGCGTGTCAAATAATTACCTTCGATCAAGAAGCAATGCCGCCCCGTCTAGCGCCAAAAAAAAATTCATTTCTAGCTCAGTTCCAACGAACTTGAGAAAATCAGTCACGAAATTTACAGTTTAGCAAGAGTGGAAAACACTGAAAACACTCCAATTTTTACCTATTGCACTGTGGTGCACTGATTTACCTTTGACGCCCTGAATTAATATGACATTAAACCAACTCTTTTTTTTGCACTGTGTTTGCACACTATAATAAGCACAAAAATATGGAGTTACTGAAACGAGTGCTTTGAACGTCACAGTCAAAACCAAGAAGTTGAAAGGTAAATTTAAGGCCGTCATAGTAATGTCAAAGCACTGTAAAAGTTAAATTTATGCTTGATTTGAGAGGCACCCCATAACCTTCAAGAAACTGCCTCACCACCCTGCCAAACTTGGACGTTCACTACATACAGAGCCAACAATATCAGGCGAAGCAGCAATGTTGAGCACAGTACTAACGCACTCCAGGTGCCGTTCGATCATCATAAAATCATTAGGCGGCCCGTGCTATCTGCCTTCGACCACAGGCGCGACGCCATTTATTTCGGTTTTCTGCTAACAACGAAATAAACGGGCGAATTTCTTCGAGTTCCGATGAATTTGTCATATTTTTCACCCCAACAAAGTGATTACATGCCACAAAGAAATATTTCGTGGATATTTTGAGCAACGCCTTCATTCGAAATGGATATGCACCACTTCCATTTCTTGGTCCAAACAAAATGAGAAGAAAGAAATGATACTTTCAGTCGAGCAATTAATTTCTGCAAACGTACTGAAAAATGAACAAATGATTATCGCGGTGTGCTAAAAAGATTTATATTTGCCTTGTTTTTCAAGAGACTTGACGGAAAAAGATACGACCGTACCAACGGAAGCGAATCCACTCGCAACAACAGACCGGGTTCCTGAGCGACTAAAATCGGTAGCTACCGACCGAAGTAGATAAGCTACTAACGATCACTGGAAAAATTTATCGTGAAAATTGAACGGTTATATATTGTGACCATCATTTTTTTTCGATTCAAGTCATACATACATCGGTCCGCCTGAAATAGTCTCGCGATGTTTGTGATTCTGATTTCATCGACTGTGGAGACTTATATATTTAAATTTGCCTGTGATAATCATAGACGATAGAAGGAAAATCCTCCGTTGATAATGAAATTCATTAATCACTGATTAGCGAGCCCATTATGAATGACCCGACGACTTAGATAAAAGTGTCATTGTGAATCATTTGGGTCATTATATTAACCTCTCAACACATCATCACATCTTCCTCACCACTGATCCTGATAATCACTTTTAAAAAATCGAGACGATTATTCATTCATTGTTCAATCATCAGTCTTTATCTTTCCATACGAATCGTGCTAATTACATTACTATTGAACTTAATTAAAACTAAGCCGTTGACCAGGATAACTACCTGGTCATTGATCGTGCCACCCCACCTTTGATCGTGACCATCACCTCACTACCTCCCATTGATCGTAGTAACACCCGCCCCAGAGTTCCCCGTGACATCGACCCACTAGCGACGGAGCGGTGCGCAAAAGACAGCAGACGCCCTATGTACATACAGATGCTGGAATGAAGCGCTTCAAAGAAATTGAGAAGCTTGATGAAAGTTGAAGGGGTAAATCGAAGTTGGAGGGCTAAATCGAAGTTGGAGGGCTAAGACAAAGTTGATGGCTAAGACAAAGTTGATGGGCTAAGACAAAGTTGATGGGCTAAGTCAAAGTTGATGGGCTAAGACAAAGTTGATGGGCTAAGACAAAGTTGATGGGCTAAGACAAAGTTGAAGGGCTAAAACAAAGTCGAAGGGCTCGAACAAAGTTGAAGAGCTATAACAAAACTGAAGGGCTATAACAAAGTTACAGAGCTAAATCAAAGTTACAGAGCTAAATAGAAGCTAAAAAGTTAAAAAGAAAGTGTATAAGCTAAATGCTAGTTGAAAGCTAAAAAAAAGTTACCGAGCTAAACAATACCATAACTGTGATATAAGTAGCTTTAATGGTGCCAGATGGGGCCAGCTCCTGCAGAGGGCTCTTACAGTAGCCGTCGACCCGACAATGGTACTTTATGCATTGAAAGCACATTCGGTTTCATGTTTTAACAGCCGCTTTTTCAAGGGACAATCAATCTAACTCATTCATTGAGTTCATATTAAAACCCAAGAATCCAAGATCCAACTTTTAAAATTGCAGGTATAGATTCTGCTAGAATTGTCTTTAATTAGTCGTCCTGATTCTATGCAAACTTGCAACGCAACTTGGGGTCAGTTTCTAAGAATGTAGTTGAGAAAGCATGACAACCTGACTGCGCCAATGGCATTGATTAGAATAGATAAGGCACTGTGAGCAGAACAATGCTCTGGCGTGAAGGAACAGATGGATAAACACGAAGGAACGAGCTACAGCGAGATGATAAAAATGATGATCTGGAATAAAGGCTAGGATACAAACACATGCAGGAATATGAATAGCATGCAATAAACAGAATGAAAACAAAGACAGAGAAAGTGGGATGAAAGCAGAGCTAAACAAACAGAAAAAAGAACAGTACAGAACAGCACGAAGAAAATAAAATACAGTTGATAAAAATTTTATGGACAGTAACATGGTACCGAAATATACGTTGGAAAAAGATTGAAGTTTACAATTTCAAATACGTAAGCCGAAGAATTATTACACCGATAATTTCCCTCATCCAAGGTACTGCTTGAGTGATAGAATGGGACAATGTGCATAAAAGAACACAGTCATATTAAGTGAAGGCCACGAAAATTATCGATCAACGGTTACAGACAAATAAGATGCAAAAGAGAGTACAGAAGAGAGAAAGAATAGGCCAATTCAATATTAGCTAAGAGTATGAAAAATAGCACAATACTACCTGCAAGAAGGTTGAAATAAATATATGCTTCATTCATAGGTGAGCGGTAGCATGAATACCGCAATCAGCTATTCATAATCGAAAGCTTTACGTCACCTCAAATCCTTGAATTGTTCTTGGTAATTCGGTTTTCAGTTTTTCCTTTGATTTTGTGTTTCTTAGAAAAATAATATTCTGTTTGGTGTTTCATAAGTGTTTAACTTCTAAATACCATTTCTCGATTACCGAAAAGCGGCAATCATTTGCGAATCGAATTCCTTTATTAAATACTGAATACTTATTTCAATTTGATTGGAATTTAAAGTATTCAATTTCTTCCAAATTTTTTGTCATAAAGGTGGGGTTATACCTTTACAACGATATTGTAGATTTTCATTCGTTGTCTCCAATCGTTATGAAATCATGATATTCAGTTAATATTTAGATGAAGTACACTCAAGAAGCATCGCTTTTCCCTTTTTTCCACTGATTTTGCATTTCTAAGAAAGATAATATTTTGGTCAGTATTTCATTATCGATTCACCTCTAGATACTACTTCTTGGTGGTCAAAAAATGACGACCAATTGCGAATCGTGTTCCCTATTGAATATTGATGGTCAATTTGATAAAAATATAAAGTATGCCATTTCTTTCGAACTTTTTATAAAAAGGTATGGGAATAGCTCCACAATATCTTTTGAGATATTGTGGAGCTATTCCCACAATAGATATTGTGGGAATTTGAGATATTGTGGAGCTATCTTTTGAGATATTATTCATTGTCTCCAATCATTATGAAATCGTGAGATTTAGTTGACATGTATGTAAAACACGAAAGTAGTACCGTTTTTTCTACTGGTTTTGAGTTTCTGAGAAACCTTACATTTGTTCAGTATTTAATGATCGTTTCTCCTCTAAATACCACGTTTAGTGATATTTAGAGCCTTCGCGTCGTGACCCATAGCAACGTGAGCCATCTTAACGTGAGGCATACAACCATGAACTATTCTAATGTCATGCATCATAACTTGAGGCATTATAGAACAAATAGTTTTAACATAAGCCAGCCTGGGTCCTTGGAAGCCTTGTATCTTATTTGGTTCCACAAACGATGTCCCTCTTAAATCTAATTCATCGTTTTGCATTTCTAATTGTATGTATAACCCTCCCATGTGCTAACTACTTTTGCTAAATATAGTATTCATATATAAAAAAATAAGATCGTGAATTCGCATAATATTTAACCTTGATTATTACCACCAGCCTTGAACAGACGTTACAAACTTGCTTCGCAATCGTAGTAACTTCAAACAACTTGTTCTTAAATGCTGTAAAAGCTCGGCATACTAAACAAGAAGCTAATTGTAGTGGGCACCTACGACTACACAGACTACAAAACAAAGGGTTGTTTGCGTAGGAGTTCTCACCCACACTATACATACAACGTTCGGTTGTACTGTCGCTCTCCGTGGCCGAGTGGAAGCAATGTATCTGTCTCCATTACAGCATGCAACGGCACACGGGGGCGGTCTTCAAGGTAAGTGGTACTTTGATCGACGATTAATGGCAGTGACAGAACGGTCAGCTAAGCCCATGATTCTCGCTTCCGCACGCACAATTTTACAAAACGGCGAATGTAAGAGCACTGATGGCTCGTACGACGATCGTTACCGTCTGGCTTGTGTGCCAGTAGTGCGCTGATGCATCTTCTGGAACTACGGTATGGGTTTGTTGCCATTAGCCTATCTGTTTTGTGCCACTACCTTATGTGTCTGATGCTAATGCCATGTGGGTTTTATGTCATTACCAGTCATACCATATGCTTACATTGGGCAACAAAGTTGCTCAAATAAATAATGGATGTTATAAAGAGAGTGTCGATACAAAGGACGAAAAAGACGGAATTACGGAGAACTGAGGAAAACGAAGAGCAGGTATAAGCAATGAATTGAGATTGATGTTCTATTTGTTAGAAGATGGAATAAAAAATACCGGCTGGCATTTTCACGTTGATTTTAACATAACCGGTAAGAATATGAAGGGTCACAATATTTGAATAATATGAATGAACATATATAGAGAGACACAATATTTAACAATACACAATAGATCAAGAGAGGTACAACTCTGGACCAATAAAAAGGATCAACAAGAGCGCCAACGAAGTTGAGTCTCACCTGATGTGAAGGCGGCCGTGATCCATCAGAATCTTTGTGGTCAGTAGGATCGTCGGATTCAGTTTTGATCTCGGTCTCTACTCCATCATTTCCAGGTACCGGTGCTATTGACGCACTCACTCCGCTCACGCTGCCGGACCGACTCTCTTCATCATGACTAATCCCAACATCAGTTTCCGAGTCTTCGCCAGAAATTTTGGGGGGTCTTCCGCGTCTTCTTTTGGCGCCGGTAGTGGTCGGGCTCAAAGGAGGCCGCTTCAGAGGCGGTGGGTCTCCGGGCAAAGGTGTCAAAGGGGCGCCAGGTAATACGCTGGGCGGTGCTATCGCTATACTCCCGTTACTAACATTTGTACTATTGCTCGTAGAAAGACCCTGTTGTATTAAGTACGGAGAAGGTATTGATTCGCCGCGCTTGTCACCCACTTCAGTAAGGCCTTTGATTCTTAAGCACTCGGCAACGCGCAAGAACGTCGGAAGGTTCTCCTGGTCAACGCTGGCCTCTCCTCTGTACATGAAGTCTAACAAGTCTCGCATGTCTGTGTAACGCACGTCTTTCAGTATAACGATGGGATGCTTGTCAGGATGCGATGCCAACACAGCCTGAAAATGAATTACTCTGTTAGTTGAGGGTCATAACAAGAATAAGCATCCCTAAAAACATGGTTTAACTTTTAGTTGAGAAATATCACCGGCAGTGCAGGTCCGTTAGGACAGTGAAGTGGCTCTTAATTGCTAGTAAATGCTGCATGTTTTAATCACGATGGTCAGCCAAAAATTCATCCGACAACAGTTTCGTTAAATTTATTTTCAGAACAGCATAATCAGTTTTTTGCCTGAGATCCGTTATTTTGTATAAAGTTCGAGGACCTTTCTTCAGTTAATAAATCCCGTTTTCGTAGAATTGATGGGGCCGAACATGTAATTACATTAAGATTTGTCCAAGTGTCACAGATCTTTTTGTCTGTCCCGCGCACTGCATAATCGGAAGACAATGGCAATGTATGGACACTAACAATACTAAAATTTTAAAAAATCCTAACAGACCTAAAAATTACATTCCCTCATCCAAGGTACTGCTGCTCCAAAATGTTTGGTCTTTCTCCTACTATACTACTCTAGAGTATTGAAGTTACAATAGTGCAGTGCAAATGATCTGCTGAATGAGAGGGGATTTTATCCTAGTTCTGCAATAGATATGCAGAATTTAATATTATAGAGTAATACAATAGGATAAAAAGTATCCACTGAATTTTTCGTTCTCTCCCTGATCTGGCCAATAGAAAATAAACAAATACGCACCAACTGAGACCACATACAATCTTAAACTTGAATTTACACACGAAAGACGATCAGCTCAAATTTACGACTAAATCGTAAGGATAATCAGTAAGTTATCAGCAACTGGAGGAAGAGTTATCAAGAATTTTATGAACCATCCGGCGAACTGCTTTTTTTACTTAGAACCCCCTTTGTACTTTAAACTCACTGAACCGGAAACAAAAGGATTTCTTGCACTGTAACTTTTCTAAGTCTATTTGCACCAAATGAAGTTAAATTGGCCCGGGATGAGAACCAATTTGCACCACCTAAAAGTCGGTATACAAGCTGAAAGTGCAGAAATAAAACCTGCTGTCGCCTAAACTGACCTTCACTTGATGCAAATTAAATTTATTACGTACAAGTAGATTTAGAAAAGTATAGTTTTGAAAACTCAACAGGCGAGAAGCCCTGAAAAACTGACACGGAGGAGGAGCAAAAAGTCACTCATCGAACGAGGCTGGAAGGAAATCACAGATGACCATACCCAAAACGATCCCTTCTAGGACATCTTGTCAGTATTATACTTTCTTAATCCCAAGAATTATTTCCATAGTATATTTTCAGTAACCTAAAAGGGGAACACGGATACCCATACTCCTCAGTATCATTTCTACAGCATGTTGCCACTAACCACCTAAAAGAGAAACACTGATAACCATACTACTCAGCATCATCTCCATAGCATGTTATTACCACCCTCCTAAAAGAGAAATATTATCTCCATAGCAAGTTTATTAACACCCTCCTACCACTACAGCAGTGCTGCTCAAAGCGGTTGTCCGGGAACCTGAGCCAGTTCGCGTGCCATCAGCTACCGAAACTGTTTTACATATTTTGATATTGAAGTATTTGTTCACAAATAAATCATATATAAAAAATGGCCACCTTTCATGATATTCATCATATATATCGTTTCCGGAACAGATTAACCTGTTAACGGGTATTGACATCATATGATGTCCGCGTGGTTGTTGCATTCACACGGTCGCTGTCGATTACACATACCGTGTAAATGCAACACCAGCCACCTAAGCGGTGACGGTTAACAGGTTAATATTACCGGTACGTTGCACGTTGAAAAATAAGCCTGTTCGCCCCTTGAGATCGTTCGAGAAGCACTGCTCTACATAATAATTTCTTCAGCATGTTGTCGGTACCTTAGAAGGGCACGACTCACCTGGAAGTAGGGACTGCAGGCCGACAAGACCATCTTGTGAGCTTTGAGTGTTCGCCCTTCGACCGCTATGGTGACGTCGACGAACTGCTCGGTGTGCAGCAGCTGCTCGAATACAGACACGAAGTTGGACTGGTGGTTGTTCCAGCGCAGGCAAAACTGCTGCGGCGACATGGCCATCCGAATGCCGCCTGAAGCCCTGCAAACGAACGAAAAATTTAGGAAATGCTCATGGCACAATTCCTTCCTTATTAGGGTAATGTTTGTTTGTTTCCGTCTTGTCTACAAATCATCACATTTGTACTTTTTTGCTTTCGTATTCTTGTCTACATATCATCTCATTTGTGATGAGTTATCAAAAACCCTACTTGAAATATAATTGGAATGTATTTGTGGTTCGTGCTGTTTTAATTACAAAATTGATAGTGACGAGTCATATGTTGTTGAGATACAAGTTTTGTTAGAAATGTGAAAGCATACCAAAATTTTACTTGAAACCAATATGAACGCACAATTCAGAGCTATGGAAAGTTGCGAGTTCCTCATGATCATAAAGTGACTCATGAGTCCTTTAAAAAACAAATTAATGATCCAACATCGTTTTTAAACATGTAAAAGTAACAACAATTCCATGAAAGAATAATGCTCGTTACTATTACGACGCACCAGAACATCTTGAATGATATTAGGAAACGACCGACAATTTACTGCAATGTGAGTTCACATTTCTCTATGTGTGCTCATGCATGCATATAACAATGCTGCACAACGCTGGAAAACTTTGATGTGTTATTGGGGTCGTGCCAGCGAAAAAGTGGCAATGGAAATGCAAAAAATGAAGTGAAAATATTTATGCGAAATTAAATTCAAGTTTCAGAGAGTAAATAGAATATTCAAATAAACACTACGGGATTCCTGAGATTAAGCAAGAGCGCACAATAAGAATTTTAGAAAAGAAGCATGGAAATGTTCCTACAATATAAATGAATATCAACTTTGAATTTTCCCACTTAAAAAGTGCTGCAACCAAAGAGCAACAACCGTCTTGAGTTTGATTGCAGAACTGCTGGACGACCATATTTTTAAGTGGAGAACAAATCGGTATTCCGTTTTTAAAGAATAAATTTGGGTAACGTATCCTACATAATGAGCATACAAGAAGTTTCAATCTCCAAATCATGAGGAAATGATTTGAGAAAAGAATTCATTTTCAGATGCCACGGTGCATGAAACCTAACCACAATAGAAATGCATAAAAAGAGAGGATTGAGTCGAATAAACTATAACCGTCGTAATGACTTGAAATTCCGATATTTCTCTACGCTGTAAAACAATGTGAACGATTTTCCAACTTCAGTGATATTCACTGGAGTGAAAGAGATTCATGGCCAAACCCATTGACTCATCATACGAAATGGGAGTATAGAATTTAGAGTTTATGCGTGCCGAATTCAAACGCACGAATGACAAACTCACATGACAGGAGGATAATGCGGGAACATTTAAAAAATCTTCGTCGATAAGCCATCCATTTTGGTCGTTGTACGTCACTGCCTGTCTTGCGGTAGGACAACCGTGCAAATCGCCGACGAAAGCACACGTGTTACCGCACACATCGTTGGCAGTTATTTTTCTTCACTGCAAACTGCGGACAGGGAAATTTTTGGAAGCGGCAGCTACGCATTTTCAGTAAGGAGTGACCGAACTCAGACCGTTATCAGTAAACTCACGGAAAAAAGCTGCTCTAACGACATATAATTATATTTTTTGAGCAAAGAAACGTTTCAGTTTTTCAGTGGAGGGGTGTGAGCGGAGTAGTGAGTGATGTGAAAGAAAAATAAATTTCATTTCACTGAGCACCTCAAGATAATTTCCTTTTTTTCAAATGTCCGTCCATGATGTTTAACATACACTGTTGATGCCTTATGTCCACGGTTAATGTCGAACAAAGAATCCTTCAATGTTCAAAGTCGAACAAAGAATCCTTCCACGCCGCACTTACTCTCTTTGAGCAAACGATTTGTGTTCAATCCGCGCCGCACCGACACTAAATTTATGAAGGCAATTTTCGCCGTGCCTTCAACCTTGCTATAATTTCGAGAATTAAACAGTGATGAGCGATCAATAGACTGTACGACCAAAATCTCATTACACCGAGTTTTTCAAACTTCAGAACATTTTTGGAGTACTAATAATAGGTTGAAGGTTCGAGAAGAACAAAAAATTAGAAACTTTTCTTTTTCGCTAAATTCTTTTCCATCGTAATTTCGAATTCCCCGCTAAGCTCCTCATGTACATGATGCTAACCCGTTTTGCTTCGTTACTGTAGGCTCTCAACAAACATTTGACTCATTTTTGATCGAGTCCCCTCGTATTTTGAGAATCAACTGTTGCATTGTGCATGTAAACAGAATCTGGATATCAGTGAATTTAATTTGTATTCGTCACTGTGAAAAATTTTACTCAAGAAACGAGTAACCAAACCAAATAATGTGACAAAGTACTCATTTTGAAAATTTATATCCGGGAGTCAAATTGCTGTAATATTTCTTACTTTACATGCACTAGAATCACCCGAATAAGATAGAAATTCAACCACACCAGTTAAAATGAACAGCCTATTATTTTCTATTGACCCTCTGCTAACGCCAGTCACTGTCACATCAACGTCCAAAAGGACTGAAAAAAGCAGAGTTCCGACACATTCACAATGGTCATTCAAGTAAGACGCGTTATTTGATCGCACGCAACTGGGAAGTAGCTCGGAGTACAAAAAAATGATAATAGCGTGAGCGAGAGGACAAATTTATAAAAAATTCAAACGGAATGAGTAAAAAATCAAGGACATTCCTGTACGGGCATCCTTCTTTATTTATCACATCGTGACACTGCTGGCGTTGTAACAGCCTTAGTCGAATCATAGAAGCAGACGCTGGAACCGTATGATTCTTACGTCATAACGTACACATGATCATTTGAGCTAAATAGTTTTGCAGGCTTACCTATGCTTTACTAGCCAATGAATGATCAGCTTAAGCAGAAATTGTGAAAACGCCCGGCCAGTAATTCAGTTTTAGGAAATGAGCTTTGACAAAACAAAGAAAATCTACTGAACCTTGATATGTACATATATCCTCTCCGTTCTATAAAATAATTATTAATTTCGAACTTAACGGTTCTCAGAAGTTCTTAAAGGGATTTGGACAGATTAAAAGGCTTCATACTTTAGAATTGGACTGTTATTTTCCCTATCATAAAAAAATACTACAATAAAAATTTATAATTTACAGTATACTCAAGTTCGTGAATAAAAACCTAGCGTCATTTCTCTTCTAAAATATGCTACTAATATTTCCCATAGTATTGCTAACTGACGTAATTTTTAATCTTAAGCCATGTCAATGCTGCAAATTGTAGAAAAAATAGATAATTAAATATATCTGAACATATCGTCAAAATACCAGCGGAAGAGAAATAGCAAGAACTAAGCTCGATTCATAAATGCACTTGTTTCAATAAAGCGCTTCTTCCTTTTTTTAAATCAATGCTTCACACGAGTGAGAGATCCATCACTCGCAATGTCATTTGGCCTTTTCATCGACGGCGGTGGAGCAGTGTGCATGCCTGCTCAAAGAGCATCTCATCACTGCGATATTGACTTGGCTGTCGAGGTGAAGCTCTGTTTGGGTAACGACAGAAACCCTGTAATAGCTTTCTGGGTCTTGCAAAACTTTTTAAATGGAATACCAAACGAAACGTTTTGTCGTTTATGATGCGAATGCAAGTGTTACATAGGAAAACGTCCAGGTTTACGCAAAAACAAGAGGTAGGCGGTTCACTTCGGGCAGTTGCGCGTGACACGACACCACCAAAGCCAGAGCAGGCAGCGCAATCAATAAAGCTAGCACACTTATCGGCTTCCGTGAGCGCATTAGCGGCTACTCGGCTTCGACGAGATCCTTTCTTCAGCCACCCTGGCGATAGATTTATAAAATTTCAATGCACACGAAGAGACAGGGAACGTGAGGTTGGAGATTGCGAGATGGCTTGGCCAAATTATCGTATCTGTGAGACGGGGGATGCCGCATTTCAAAATTTGTTGTAGACGTGATGCAGAATTGGGCTTTTGGGTGACCATTTTGGATTGAAAAAGTTCTTGTTTTATTTTTTGTGCAAACGAATAATTTTTACTGATGAGGTTTTCGTATGAGGATGAATGTCACAGAGGTGCTACCATACTTTTTAAAATTATAGTATGTCCTCATAGGTTAGTCTGAGCTTAGCAAAGTGGAACTCTAAGCAGAATCATGACGCAACAACTATCTTGCCTTCTCATCAACAGCGATAATTCAATTTCGCATTCCGGCTCGAAGGTTATTTTTAAATTTTGTAATGATTGGCTCGGTCTTTGTGAAACAGAATTTTCGTCATTGTAACTTTCGCTACAAATTTTTCAAAGCACAAAATTTTGTTTCACTCAAATGTTCACTTTAAGAAATGAATTAATTTATGTTTGCCTGTGCAACAAATGAATGTTTCATTTGTGAAGAAGTTAATTAGTGATAAAGGTAATTTCTATTAAAAAAGTTATAATTTCTCTAAAAACATCTGCTAATGCCATACGCACTCGGGGGAAAAGATCAGATTAAATGTTAGATTGACGCCCCCAACTCGCATGAAATGTGATCCAAAGAGAGCGAAAAGAGGGGACCAATTAGAACAGACTTCAGAATACTTGAAATCTCCGCACAGGTGTATTCCCGTACAGGGTTATTGCGCATTAAAGCTGATATGTAAGAAGAAAGAGGAAGAAAAGATAAAGGTCATCAGCGAAGAAGGCATGAAAATGGAAAGAAGGAAAGTGGGCACTGACGTTTGAAGTACCGAAAGGCTAGCTAAAACAAAGGTAACCTAACAGTCTCCTTCTATGGATACCAGTCCCCATAGCATACTATAGACAATCCTAACTAACCTAACCCTATTGTCAATGACCTATTCTATGCCCACTGAAGGGGATCGTTTATTTCATAGGAAAAAAACAAGAACCGATCTCAATCTGCTTCAAATTATTCTAGCACGAAGCTTTGAATAACTTTCCCGTAAAATTTTAAGTCCTGCAAATGCGCGTAAGTTTCGACGGTCAACGTTCTTCAAAGCATAAAATTCAACCGATACAGTTTATTCAAAAACATATTTAACTTTAAAGGTAACCATTGAAACTCAACTGATCCTTTACAACAAAAACTTAACGATTTCAATTTTATTTTATATATATTTGTGATAGCAGGAGTGATGATCAAATGTTTTATTTGAATTTGAATTTATGAGAAGTCAAAGTTAATCTAAAATATTCGAGATGTACTTAGCAAAAAATAAAATCAATTACCCGAGATTAAAACTGAATCCAAAGCATAGTTCAATCGGTGCAGCTTTTGCGAATGAAATTTTTAAGCGAGAAAGTATTAGCTAGCATAAAATTGCGCTACTCTAGAGCTACGGTAATGATCCCTGAGTATAAAGGAGAAATTCAGCGGATTTTTCCGTCAATATTCAACAGAACAAAAGTGGATCAAGAAACTATCTATCGAACTAACAATTATGTGAAAGGTTTTCAGAGTAAATGTCGGATTTGCTGGAGCACACAGTCACTTCGGGCAACACGGCGAATTAAACAGTGAATGCAGATTTTGGTCACACAAGTCTACGGAATTTACAACCAATATTCAATTTACTTTTCTACCCTAGGTTTGGTAGGATCCAAAATTCTAATCTTTGGAATTCGATATGATGATTTTGCCAAATTAGAGTAACCATTCCACCAATAAGAAAATTATGTCACGCAATTAAATTCAGTTGCTTAAATATTTTCATAATCACAAATCCGAAAGATTTCAACCACGATCACACGAGCCACTTGTTCGGATACATAGCTATTGATTACATTGCACTCTTCTCGATATGATTCGAAATTCGATTTATAAAGTCATACTTATCCTACCCTTGAACCTCACTGTCGAGTTTCGTGAAATCTAAATATCACTTTTTCGTAATCAACGTCGGGGAATTTTGAAAACACACTTTCAGCACGACTGTGGCAAATTACAACACGGATCTACACAACAATCACAACGAAACAAAGCGACACAGCCACGACCGCGGATGCACACGACCGTTCCCGAGCGCGCTAAGCGGCAGTGTGAGGGTCCGTGGCACTCTGTGGCACTGTGTGGCACAGAGTAGACTGTGTGGCACCCAGGGGCACTCTATGGTACTCTATGGAACGAAGTGAGCTGTGGGCACTCAGAGGCACTGTTTAGTACAGAGCTGAATGTACAGCACTCAGTGACACTCAAGGACACTCTGTGGCGCAGAGTAGCTGTGTGGCACTCTATGGCACAGACTGGCCTGAGTGGCAGACACTCTATG
>VOMN01090579.1:0-10380 GCA_014899125.1 Orchestia grillus | reverse complement strand
CCCCGCTGCCACCACCACAAGGCCCCGCTGCCACCACCACAAAGCCCACTGCCACCACCGTGAGGCAGTACACAGCGCTGGCCCCTGCCATCGAGAGAAACTCGAGCGACCTCCAGCAGGTGTCGCAATGGCGGGGCCGGCAGACGCAGAGGTCGCAGCGCAGGCGGAGACCTGCGGGAGCTCCGTGGCCTGCCCCGCTAGGCTGTGTGCTGCGTGTGAGCCGTGGAGGCCCGGTGCACGCGTCTTTAACCTTGGGAGCCTTGCTCATGTTGTTTCTGGAATTTCTGCGTGCTGTTTTAGATTCAACGTACCGAGTAGAAATTAAGCTGAGACTTAGGGGTCCCTTAGGACTCAGCTGTAATTCATAGGAGCTCTAATTCACGGGAGCTCTAATTCATGGGAGCTCTAATTCATGGGAGCTCTGATTCAAGGGATCTTTAATTCATGGGATCTCTAAATCATGGGATTTCCAATTCATGGGATCTCTAATTCATGAGATCTCTAATTCATAAGAACTCTAATTCATGGGAGCTCTAATTCATGGGAGCTCTAATTCATGGGAGCTCTAATTTACGGGAGCTCTAATTTACGGGATCTCTAATTTACGGGATCTCTAATTCATGGGAACTCTATTTCACTGGAGGTAAATTGTTGTTCGACCAAAATTATAAATTTCCGAATTTGTGTCCTCCGTCACTGATTCACGAGCGGGTAAAATCGTCCCAAAGTTCTGGTTGATTTGTTATTAACATTTGCCATTCGTGAACGAGCGTGCTCTGCTGTGAGCGCGGCGCACACCAAGTTTTTTGATCATGACCATAAAATAAGACAACGAGAGTTCACGAGGGCACGGCAGGTGCTCGCATCGCCGAGCGTCTCCGTGATGCGGCCTGGCTCTTCTGCTCTTGTTCAAAGGAAGTTTCGACTCCGTAAATTTTGATATTTCACCTATGAAAACTGGGCCAGATTTATCCCCTTTGTAGCACTAATTCTTTTTAAATAATGGCCAGTAAATGCAATTGTAAGGTAATTCAGGTAACTCTGACTGAAGGACAAAATTTTTTAGGGAGCTGCATGAGACAGGGTACAATGTCCATTTAAGGACATCCTTTATCTATCAGTTTTCACTTTTTTAGGACGTCGGAACATATTATTTGAACTATCGAACTGCTTTTGAGATATCGAACTACAGACCCCTACCCATTTGGCCACTTTCAGAGAAATTCTCATAGTTGGAATAATTGAAATAAAACTTCTGATTACCATAGTAGGAGAAATAAATCTACAACCTAGTAAATATATTTTCAGTCTACGAAGTCTCTTGAGTGTACGTCTATAATATAAATTTCCCCTTCGGTTTCGAGCACAAAATCCGTCGTAGTCATGAGCTGCTGCCTGATTTGTGAGAATGAGGGAAGCCCAGGATTTATCTTGAAAAAGAAAAGCCGCAAACGTCACCTGGGTTTATTGATTTATTTTCCACGCTTCCGCAGTCTTAACACATTTGCTGTCGACATGAGTTTATTGCGTTGTTCCATGATATTAAAATTGCTTTTGTAGATAAGCATTCATAGCGCAGTTTTTCTTATCGTAGTTGTTCAACAAAGTAGAAGCAGGTGTACTCCACACACCATCATCGAACACCCATGTGCGTCACAAGCAGACGACCTAATGATACAAAGGAACTTTGCCTAATAGCAACAGGACGGAAAGTTGTAAACTTCCGCGTGATCATACGGTGGCGACCGCATTAGGCAGCGTCCGTTTTCGAAGGAACAAGCTCGGTACCTAGACTTTCTTCGCTAGTTTCTGTAGAAACTCGCACTGCTTTCTTTGAAAACGCACGCAGTTTTCTTTGAAAACGCACGCGGCTTTCCTTGAAAACGCACGCGGCTTTCTTTGAAAACGCACGCAGCTTTCTTTGAAAACGCACGCGGCTTTCTTTGAAAACGCACGCGGCTTTCTTTGAAAACGCACGCGGCTTTCTTTGAAAACGGAAGCTCCTGAATTAAGCGCACGAAAACTCGATCAATAAATCGATAAACTCGGCTAATATTTTGAGGATTTAAACTACAAGATGCAGTCCGTACCCCACTCGGCCGTCGGTCAGGCCGACTGTCAGGCCGACTGTCAGGCCGACTGTCAGGCCGACTGTCAGGCCGACTGTCAGGCCGACTGTCAGGCCGACGGTCAGGCCGACGGTCAGGCCGACGGTCAGGCCGACGGTCAGGCCGACGGTCAGGCCGACGGTCAGGCCGACGGTCAGGCCGAGCCCTCAAGCTACGTGGTGCGTTCTCAGAACTCTGCGCGACCGGACGGAAACCTGGCCCAGTGAGCGCGTCCGACTACTGTTGTTGTTTGTGCCTGGTCGCTCGTGGTGCAATTAGCCGCGCTATTGTCTTCTTTCGTCAAATAATCAACGTTCTGCAAGCACACAAACAAAATTTCCGGAAATGTAGCCTTCTTCATGATTCTGACGTGACTTTCTCGTTTTACACCAGCGTTTACTAGGTGGAATTAGTTGGAACTAATACAAGTTACACCGTTAATTAGGACTTTGAATGTACTTTAACATCCTTTCTTTTTAGTGCTCAGCCATACGCATACAGAAAAAAATGCTTTGCAGGTCTTTTGTAAATTTCAAGTATAATTCGTCAGGGGGCGT
This sequence comes from Orchestia grillus, assembly GCA_014899125.1. NCBI lineage: Eukaryota > Metazoa > Arthropoda > Malacostraca > Amphipoda > Talitridae > Orchestia > Orchestia grillus. The sequence goes on along the minus strand of VOMN01090579.1, from coordinate 7,715 downwards.
GGGACAGGCAGTGCCATCCGTCAGGGGGCATGGGACAGACAGTGCCATCCGTCAGGGGGCGTGGGACAGACAGTGCCATCCGTCAGGGGGCGTGGGACAGGCAATGCCATCCGTCAGGGGGCGTGGGACAGACAGTGCCATCCGTCAGGGGGCGTGGGACAGGCAATGCCATCCGTCAGGGGGCGTGGGACAGACAGTGCCATCCGTCAGGGGGCGTGGGACAGGCAATGCCATCCGTCAGGGGGCGTGGGACAGACAGTGCCATCCGTCAGGGGGCGTGGGACAGGCAATGCCATCCGTCAGGGGGCGTGGGACAGACAGTGCCATCCGTCAGGGGGCGTGGGACAGACAATGCCATCCGTCAGGGGGCGTGGGACAGACAGTGCCATCTGTCAGGGGGCGTGGGACAGACAATGCCATCCGTCAAGGGGCGTGGGACAGGCAATGAAGTTAGGTTTGTCTATCGTATGCTATGAGGACTGGTGACCTCTAATGGACTCTGTCAGGTAATCTCAGCTATTGATAGGCTTTTGGGACTTCTATTTTTCGTGTCCTTTATGCTTCTTTCAAATGTCACACTTTCTTCGCTATCTCTTTCTTGTCTTGTCTTCTTCTTGAATCTTAATTTGCGGTTTCTATGTGCAAGGAATTCTATGTGAGATAATACCNTAAAAGGTTCCTTCTCTACAGGTCACATTTCATGCGGCCAGGAAGCTTTCAACTGACTAGTGATCTAATCCGATCACATCAAGTCAAGAATTTTATGGATGATCAAGGGTTCTTCAATTGCGTCGGTATTCCAATCCTTGTATTCATTCTCGTCTTGAATATTATTCACGCAATCGTTTCAAGTACCTTTCACCGACGATGTGCACTTCAAAACAACTTTATAAGTCTTTCCTTCACGAGCTAATACACTGGATGAGGCACATTTCCTTGAATAGGTTTAGTCTCTCCAGGAGGGACTCGTTCCTCAATTTATAGTCTCTGATGACGTCACAATCCCGTTTAGCGATACCACCGACAAATGCAGGCGAGCGACGGAAGTCTCAAGACGAATGCGTACAAGACAAGAAAGACGAGGAAGAAAAAATAAATAATAATCGCGGAACAAACGCACGTCAGCCGCGTCTCCCGATGCTCTAACGTGCGGCTGCTGTGAGGTGCCGTGGTAGCACGAAGGTGCACAGCGGCTGCACTGACGTCTGGACTGGTGTTCCACGCTCCCCGTCTACCTCTTTCTGTCAAAAACACATGATGCTTAGTTTGTCCGTGTGTAAGCTCTGAATAAATTATCAAACGAAATGTGCGTCAGTATGTTCGTAGGCTTAAAATTTAATTTAAAAACTAAGAAGAAGAATTCATAAGGCTTTACCTGTTAAAATCGAGCTTCTTTTTCTCTAAGTAAGAATAAAATGAAAATGTACTTCTTTTTTAAATGTTTTCAGCATGAATGCGGTAGAAGTTTTTACGCACTGTTATAGTTGCCTTTAGGTAGAGGGATGAAGATTTGTTCAGGAATTAAAGATAACCTCAAGCCAGAGATCAGCCTCTTGACGCTTCATGGCGTTGACGACTACGTTTCTGGGAAAAGACTGTCGGTGCTGTGGGACCGGGAATTTCCTAACTGATATGTCTCTTACGTTGCATTTTCCTGAATACGAACAGGTCGTGCATGAACGAACACTTCGATGCTACGTACATCTGTAAAGAATCTGGACTGGTGTTTAGCTGTCTCACAACTACATATGTACACACACAGGTTGAAATGAAGCCTAGTCTCCTTTTCGACAGAGCGACAATAATGTCAAAAACAGTGCAATTTTCCATAGCAGTAACTGAAGAAGTTCTCTCGATACATCTCATCCATGCCGGAATTCATATCTCGCTGAACGCTGACCCTTTTCGTTGTTCGAGGTTTGCGTGTTTGAATGAATGTTTGAATAAAAAGAAAACCTGAATGGGATGACATGAATGGGTACACGTGTCACATTCGTTACATGCTTTATGTGGAAACGTGAATTTATGCCCTTGGTTATGCAAACAATCTTAAAAATAGCAATGCCGGACTTCGTAGAAATCTTTGCAACTCGGCATTAGAGGGCTAACTTGCAGTCCTCTGTACGAAAGCTGCAAGGTCGCGCGCTGAAGGGCGGGTTTTTTCATGGCCTGCGTTGACTGTATTTTTGTTGTGAGCGTCAAGAGGTTGCGAAACTTATGGGTTTGACCTTTTGCGAGACCTAATCGTGGAGAGTTCGATTCCGAACACTGACTTTTCCTTTTAAATCGAAAAAAATCCTAGTACTACCCATTTGTGTCTACGACAAGGTCACGATAAGTTCTGAGCCATCGTGAATGCATTACCGAGGCAGGAGGTGACTTGATACATAGTAACTTTGAAGGTAATACGTTAGGAGTAATTCCTCAAAAAAGACAAAACCTTCGTGAAAAAATTATTTCTGCAGTGCCTCCTTTTTCCGATTTCGTACCACGAAAAACACTGAAAATAAAAGCAATAAGAGAAAGGCAAAACATGCATAATATAATTTAATAACTTCACTAAACTTAATCTCTGGAATTTCCCCAGGCAAAATGGCCGACAACCCTGGTTACGTCCCCGACGATCTGCGGCATTCGATCACCGACGTTTCACGCAAGTCAACCGACGGAGTCGAAATGACCAATGTTGAAACCCTGACGGTGAGCTACGAGTTTACGTGCAGATAAGCCAGAACTCTCGTATAACACTTGAGAGTTGTTAAACACCTTATCTGTTTGGCGTGGTAGATCGATGGCGACTCTAAAACTTCGACGTGATTATTCTGGAATTCATTTTTTTCATAAATGTGACAGTCCTGTGAAGAATTAATGCAGATTCAGTAGAAAATTATTTTGTGTTTATTTATGACCCTCTGATATTTTCGTTTTTCTGCTACGCGAGGTAGGATCGTCTAACGAGCGGCGTGCTAGTGAACATCTTTGATCATAATTTATGCTGCAACGAGCAGAAAAGCGTGATAAATCTTTTTAATTATGACCAGTTGCTAGGGAAAAAATTGTGGTTCATCGAAGGCTCATGAGAACATTTTATCTAAAGAGGCAAACACAGCGTCGGTGCGTCATTAATGACTCCGCCGGCTATGATAAACTTATCTTTTGCAAACTGGGCCGGCCACTTACCCCGAGTCGAAAGATGTACTCTTTGATGAATTCTTTAACTTGGTATTAATTGTTGAAGATAAAATTGCCACCTGTCTATGGCTTTTCAAGCGTGACCAAGATTTCTAGAGTGTGATCAAGAATTTTGCATTGATTTCTCCGTTATTTTTCCTAAAACTTGAGAACAAAGCTTAAGCGGGCCATTTCACATCATATCATGAAATATGCCATTTTCCTTACATACCCCATGGAAAATGACAAATGGATCAATATCCTCCCTAATTTCTACTAGTGATCAAACTTAACCACTCAATATTACTATTGAGACAGGGAGATTTAACTTCGCTTTCCCCCTCGGCACCCAGGTGGCTTATCAGTGAGCATAAGTCATTTAAATCCTGTGTGTTGCATGCAGTTTTCATAATATTTCTTACCTTTTCCGTATTATATTGCTTAGTTTAAGCAAGTTGGAGTAGCAAATACTCTCCACAGAACTACGATAGCGTTAGTTTCTTCGGTTGAGTCAATTCACAGGAAATTTTAGGTTACCAAACTTTAGACTGCAGTTGAGTAGGAGCCTTGATCTGTGCCACTACAGGGCAACTCAGAAAAACCGAAACTTTTGAAAAACGCAATAAAAAAAGAAATAAAAATTGTATTGACAAAAATTGATCCACTACAACTTGCTTCTTAAAAGCCAGTAATCTAAATTATCAATGTTTGAAAATTTTGTTTGAAAACCGTATATGGCTGCCTCTAAGGATTTCAAAAGTTCCCCATTTTTGTCTCTTTCACTATCCAATTAGTAGGTCGGCTATTTCCTTAACCTATTCAAAATTGTTCATTTCATGATATTTGCAAGTATGTTCGAACTTCTTAAAGTAAGCGAGACGCTGCATGCACGTCGTCACTAGGAGCTTATGCTATAGCCTTACTTTTGAGATCGCTCTCATTCTTCGGAGGTCATTTCAAAAGTGCTTGATTATAAAATGAAATCGCCATTCATATTACTTAGCATGCTAGGATAATGCAATTTTCGTAGTCGCTATCTTCGATTATTACTCGCTGTGGATTTTTTTCAGTATTATTCGTTTCCAATATATCCCTTAGTCTGCAGAAATACACTCGCCTTTCTTACCTTTAATTACTGGCGTACATTCTTTAATTACATTCTGGGCCCATATTCGTAACTTCGAATATATTTTAAACTTTGACCTACCATTCGGCTATCTGCACGGAAGTCATTTTCAGGGTATAAAAAGTTCTCAAAGGTCCGAGTTACGATGGGTAAATGTGTATCTAATGTACGGGTCGGGATGTTTGTTTTCGTTTATTGTGTATTATTGAAAAGCTCATTCCAAATAATTTCATAGTTAGGAATTTATTATTGGTTAGTACATATCTGAGATGTTCTGATGATCGTTATAACATTGTAAACTTGAACATGATCTAAATTCTAAAAAAATTCACTATTTTGTGAATGTGAGAAAGTGCATGTAGGTAAAATTGGTGAAAATATTCCAACGAGAATTAATAAACACATGTCAAATGTAGAAAAGAAACAAATAAATTCTCTAGCTTTTCAACATGGCCAAGGAACTGATCACACTATCAGCTGGCAAGACTTCAACATTTTATCCTCACGCGAATGGACAAAGCAAAGAAAATTTTTGGAATTCAGTTCTTCGCGATCAAATTGAATTTGTTGTAGCCGGTATTAGAACGAATCTGATACCTACGAACCAATAATAAACCTCCTAATATGAAGTTATTTCGATTGAATACACTAATAATAAACACAAAAAACTACAATAAACAGACAATCAATAATAAAACCCGTATGTGAGATACACATTTGCCCTGCATAACTCCGACTTCAGAAGAGTTTTTCTACCTTGAAGACGACTTTCGTGCAGATAGCCGAAAGCTCGGTCAAAATACAACAAATCCTAAAGAAGTTTCTTATTAAACTTAAATACATATAAATATTTTGCTTCAAGTATAACTAGTCCATATTATTTCACTGCTATTTTAATGTTACTAAACGACCCGTAATTTGTTGGGGCACTATTTTAAAATCCCGTTAGAGCCTTAGAGGATTCTTTTTTATTTCCTAACAATCATCCGAGCCAAGGAAAATAATTCGTTCACCTTAGTCACAATGAACCGTAACCATGATAAGACCGAAAACCCCTTCTTTCATAACCGGGAGTTAAGTTTCCAATTTCTGCTCTGCGTGATCACTGAAGAGTGGCACGGAGGCCAAATGATCAAAGTTTTACTATAACATTAGAAAAGCCGTGACCCGTTGGGTCTAATGAAATTTATCAAAATCAAACCGTATCCGGAAATATATCCTATGCAGTACAGTCGGTATCCACAATACGGGATTAAACGAAGAGTATAAATTTCGAATATCTCAGAGCCGACAAATAAAGGATTCTGCCCTCTTTCTCATTCTCGTATCCACTTTACAACTTGCCCGACTTAAATTCCTTTCTTTTACATGACATGAGTGTATATTTTCTCTTCTGTGCACGGTTTCAAGCAAGCAAACAAACAAGACGACCGGCGTTTTATTATTATATAGCTAGATAGATAGATAGATTGATAAATTTTCATGAATTGAACTCATGACACATGTACCTTGACTTGTAGATTTTCCTTTGACGGTAAAAAGAGTGAGTGCATTTTTTTTACTTGTGACAAACAAAATTAAAGCGCTCTCTGTGCACTTGACTCAGCCCTTCACTGCCCACGTCATTCTGCAGCTGGCTAACACTTCATAAAATATGTGAAGGCACATTCATATTCAATGGGTGCACAACAAACCGAAGCAGTGGAGCAAAATTTCTTGTCGCCGGGCTTCATTTGTGTATAAATCAACACAGCGTACATACAATAACTTGATTTATCGAATTCAGCAGTCACCTACCAGAAATACCATGCGGTCTGCTTTTATAAGAATGTTTCCAGTGTTCATAAAAAGCGGAATTCAGTTTAATTTTTTGCCTTTTATTTTCATTGCATACATACCTCAAATTGTGGCCAGTTAATCGTACGAATCTCAATGCAGTTTAATCACGAAAGTCGCTTGATCGGTCCCAGTCTAAATTTTTCACCAGAGCATCAATAATTTCCTATGATTTTTACTTCACAAGTACTTGCATCAGTCGGTTTGCAAATTTATCGATGGGGCGCCGAAAAATTTACGCTAGGGATGGCGTTAACATACAGTCCACACGACAGCTTGGCGCTGACGTTGACAACACCAGCCAAGTCCGGCACAGGAAGTCCGATGGCGGAATATCTCGGACCGAAGCCCTGGGCGAGGAGCCTGACTACAGCCTCCTCACCTACATCCCGGGCTACGCTGAGAAGAAGAAGGACTTCCAGGAGTATGCCGAGGTGAGGGGCCTGTCAAACTGATGCTCCTCTTGAGTTAGGAATGAGTGACTTGAATGAGTGAATGAATTAGGGGAATTGATTAACTAAATTAATGATTAATTGAATTAAAAGTGAGATAGATTAACGCGATGCTTCTCTTGAATATATTAATTGGATTGAAAAGTGATGCTCCTTGGATTATTTTTCATTTTGGAAGCGTACCTTTCTTCTTACGCAAGATGTGAGAGTAGCTCTTATTCAAATTATTTCACTACCCACAGAAATAATACCTTCTTTGTTCTCTCTCTGGTGAGGGTTTGTTGACGTAACGTAGAAATGCAAGCTCTCGACTGCGGTATCTAACTCCCATGAGTGTAGACATATTTAGTATAAACGTATTACACTGACAATATTTGTGATCCTATCTGAGTACTCGTGACACTTCGAACGTGCACAACCTTCATTAAATATTTCTAGGTTTTCCGAGTGTTATTACAAGTTCACTGTCCCACTATCATCATGATGTTGTTTACAAAGCTGATAAGGACAGATACTATCATAATACGATTATTTTACCAGCATGTCAAGTGTCTGCATGAGCGTTTGTTTTCAGCCAGGAACAATGACAGAAATAATATTGTGTTGCACAATGATTTTAATGTACTTGCTTTATTGTTTGCTCATCGTAGGATGATGGAAATAAGAACGTCGAACGTTTTAATGCCCCTGAACTTGAAAGAAAAGCAATTTCCCACTAAATCGGCCACTGTTCACATCGTAGCTAAACAGTCTTAGGTTGTATCACAAATCCCATTGTAGTGATGACACGATATTTTTCTGTGAGCAGATCTCGTAAGAATGATTAAATTCTTCTCTTCTAGTACCAATTCAGACTGGCATTGATCGTGCATATTTTGAAAAGATGAATTTCCTACGTTGCAGCGCACGCATTTCTACCGCAAGCTGGAGCTCGGCTTCTACGTAGCGCTGGCGCTGGCCTACTGTGCCTATTTTATCGCCGCCCTCTGCATCGACACCGACGTGGACGAGGAGGACTACTGGTGTGACGGCGACGGCCTCATCCTCGTCCTCACAGCCATCACTGCGCTCATGATGTTCTATTTCTTGGTGAGCTGAGGGTCTTTCTGGGGGAGCTGTGGGTCTTTCTG
>VOMN01090575.1:0-11035 GCA_014899125.1 Orchestia grillus | reverse complement strand
TCCATAGTTAAGAAGTATCACTCAATCATGAATGAAATGTTAGTTCTCCCTGCCCTGAAAATTCAAAACGCAGAGCTAATAACAATCTAACATTTTCTTACAACTCATGTATGCGGTCTCGCTCGTCATTTGTAAGTCGCGAGCTTATGCGCGCTGATAGTTAAATTTATACCTCTAAGTTACGCTACGTCTGTTCAAATTTTAAGAACCTTAACACACGATAGCCAGTAAAAAATTTATTTATACACGCATACTTCGGTCTTCAAGCATTTTAGTCTAAAGTTGCACCGTCAAATAAAACATATTCCTAGACCGTGAAGAGCTCTGATCCTCCAGAAGAACTTGAATGAATATGTGCCGTCAGAAGTGAGTGTAATGGTAGCTTGCCTAACCCTGAATGAGCAACGAATCCGGGAACCTCGAAACGCCGTCTTGACATGCTCCCCAAGTGCATCTCTGCACGGTCGTGAGCGAGTGGCCTCGCTTGTATGCATAAAAAGGTTTGCTTACCAGGAAAAGTTGAGCTTATTTCTTTTCCTGTGAATGTTGGGAGTGGCATTTGGGTCTTTTTTACGAAATTTTCTTCATCTCGACTGTGTAACACGGAAGTTGAATTCAACTAGATTGAGATTTTTTATATTTGTGTCATTTCAGGATCGATAAGACAGCCAAAGTGCTCAAATAAAATATGCAGCCACTCCTACTCTTCGTCGTCTTTTTCTAACTTCTTCTACGTAAAGATGTTAATTTGTTCCATACGCCTTTTTTTACGCATTTGATCGGTGCTGGCTGAAAAAAATACCCTTGTTTGAAAAGTATGTATACGGTGAGCATCGATTCCTAAAAACTCCTCCCCTCACTAAGTAAATTCACGCTGTTCACGTGCTGTTTGCCTGACCCTCTTCATCCTGCTGCCCAGCCAGGAGGAAAATTCCAGTATAAAAGTCCCATAAAAATTCATGTTCAAAAATTTATGTTAAGTCCTTACATCCTGAACCTTTGATTCTCGCTTAGACATAGAAAGATACAATTATTCGAGCTTTTTTGGAATTTCCTTTCATTGACGAATGTTTTAACTCGATTTTTAATCTTCTAGACTATTGTTATGAATCCAGCAACGAAAATTTTTCGAATAAAAATTCCTGTAGCACTTTTACGGCCTTATTTCAGTTCAGAAAACGTTCCCATTAAAATTACTATCTTATCGCTCAATGATTGATTGCACATTTTTAAGGTTCGGATTTTCCGTACGGTCAGTTTTTTGCAGAACAAGTGAAACGGTCATTAGTCCTGTAAATTTACCTAAAATTGATAACTTAACTCCTCATTTCCCGATTTTTTTCTACTTCACTTACACTTATTCATACCCCACATAGTGCAACTCGAAGGTACTTTAAATCCAATGAGTCTAAAGCAAACAACATAGGATAATATGTCCTATTGGTGAACTGAATTTTTGTTTATCAAACACACAGCAAGTGTAAAAGTCGTTACATTGAGTGAACGAAATTCTCCGCACGCGGCAGTGAAGGACTAAACGCGGAATCATAATAGTTCCAAAAGAGAAGAATTATGAACATGAATTTTATGGCAAATATAACATTATGAATTCCCATATTTAAGGTATTTTGTGTCATAAGTCCATGTAGATTACCGTCAAGCTACACTCTCGAGCCCAGCCTCGGACCCGTGGTTCAGTACAGGCCATCACGTGCGTGTTGTGCAGTACGGACAGCACCTGGCGTTTTGATGCCCAGTGTGAATGAATAAAATGCCCACAATTATTACACTGACCATGTGCTGACATCATTATGGTTATTGGCATTATTATTCGATTGAACAAACAAAAGGAATATTCCTATCGCAAGTTCACCTCGAAATATCGCTGACTGTATCAGTTCCATGAACATTAGTAAAGATATATGTAGTACATGAATATTTGAAAAAATATAGTACAAAAATAGGTAAAGAATTAATATAATCTCGTAAAAGCATCGCGTAAAACTCAGTCGCACACCAGAACCGGACGAACATCATACCTAGAACAAACTAGGCCACTCGTGTTCTATTTTTTAAATCTACTCTAATACCTCAGGAGCAGGGCAGTAAAATGTGCAATTAGAGCTACTCAGGCCAGGCTCGAAGAGATGTCAACATCTCGTCGCTACACACGAGCTGAAACGGAAGAATTATGTCAAGATAATGGTTGCCTTATCATCCCTCAATCCTGTGTATTATGACCGGTCAATTGCTATCACATATCCCAAAGTGAAATAAGTTCATGACTACTATGTCAAGATATTTCAAGTATACTATTAGATATGACACGAACAACTACGGAAAAGATGAATTTTTATCTTTAAGAAGTAGAACCATTGCTATATGTTTTATTGTATGAAATAAAAGTCTCTCAATTCTGCAAGAGACACTTGAATTTATATTTAGAAAGTATATTTTTCGTCGCACTCATGTTTCGGATATCTAGCATAATATTAAATAATTTCATACCAGTCGCAGTAACCCATACTTGGGGTACTTCATATTTCCAAGCTGTCGAGAATGATTTTGTGATGGAATACAGGGAATTGCTCGATGGAATTCATTGTCTTGGCGATTTTAGGTTAAGGGGAGTGTGCGTGAAAAACGCGCGATTTGCACGCGTGTGAAGTGACCCCGCAGCCCGGAGAGCGGCGCACGTCTGCAACAAAGGGGGCACCCGCAAAGGATAGCCCAGCAACGCGCCTGCATTGCGAGCTCGACCACTCAAGCTTTAAGACTTCGTTTCAGAGACACGCACGGGATTTGGGGCGCTCGTGCGGGCTCTAGAAAGTGCTTGTGACATTTCCAAATTTCTCAACCTGCCAAAAAAAAATTCGTGAGGCATGCGAGAGTAACAGAAGATATTGTAAAGCATACATTGCAAAACCTAACCTAATCCTGATGTGAGAGGTAGCATGGAGAAAATGAATTAAGAAACCGGTTCAAGACTTGAGAAATACAATTTGAAAGAGAAATTTGAACTTTGCATGAAAGCACGTGAATAAGTATTGGTCACGCGTTTTACATCAATGTGAGAGCGAAAATTGGAGAACTTACGAGAACTCACGAAACAAAGAGAGAACCTTGAAAGTATTAGAATAGTTCTAGGTCTCATTTGATTTATAACAACTTTGTGAGAACATTTGGAACATTGTATTGATACTAGAACCTACAGAATTTCAACGCAGAAGTTAGATGACAAGAAACAAATATTCAATTGCCTGGTTAAAATTTGTATAAAATATTGGAGCAGATTCATTTAAATTCATCTCCCAAAAATCATTTAATCCTTACTGCTCCACGTCCTAAAATTGGTACACCCAACATAATCATATTTGTAATAGAGAGGAGTTTGTCTAAATAACAATGCAGCCTACTGACAGGAAATATTCTTCGTTAGATTTTGTTTGCACGTTTTACACCCAGTGTGACATTAATGTGTCTGCAAAAGAAAATATGTATACTCCGAAAAAAATATTAGCTAACTAGTAAATAATAATGTTAGGAAAGAATTAAACAAAATGGAAAAGAAAGAAATCAAGGGATTTTTCTCACTTACTAGATACTGTCTAGGAAGTCAAATTTTTACGCTTGTTTTCATGTCTAATAACATTCATCGCAAATGTTGGCTCAATTTTGGCTTTACCACAACTTCTGATTCTACTCACAGTGAGTAGGATTACTCTCAGTCACATGAACTGAAGAAAAACTAAGAGATTAGTGTCATGAAGGCCATGGTAGGCCTGTGGAATCTCAACTCTGGTATTTAGCAATAGGTACTATTAACCGTTAATGCGGGTAACTGTCACTCATGAATTTGAAAAATGTCTACATTTCAGCACTAAATACAAGCATTGTAAAAATGATTTGCAGTTGTTGCTACAACCAAATTTTTATTGTATTCATCGCCATACTAACAGCGAACACAACCATGTTCACCGCTTATAACATTAGTTCCACACCCTCACTCCAGCTAATACGACTAAAATCTTACACAAGTTCTACTTCATTTTCGAATTCACCAGCAGGTACAGATTTTTTAGCGAATTGAAAATTTCTAACAACTGTTTTGATAATTTTGCCAAAATAATACCAGTTAAAGAAACATAACTGTAATTGTTGTACTAGATGACGTCAGAGGAACGAAGATGCGGAGTTTGAATCTGCGCTCGCAAAGTCTTTATTAGAAGATGTAAATTGAAATAAGAAATCAGGGGTGTATAATTAGAACAGAGATATCTGTAGTACAAATGACTCGGTCTGTGTTAGATGCAGTGATCAGTTTCCCTCTCAGGTGTAGTGAGTTTCTCTGGTGAGACTCAAGTCCAACTTTTCTCGAATGAAAACCTAACCTAATCTAATCTATGAGTGTTGTTAGGTTTGGTTATGTTAGGTTAGGTGTTGTGAGTTTATTTGATAATAAGACTCAAGTCAAACTTGTCTCGAATGAAAACCTACATGTTGAACTCAAGTCACACTTGGGAAATCAGATTCTACTAACATTGGATTTATCTGCAACTGTTTAAAACTTTACCGGTTCTTCCACCTAAAAAAAACTGGTTGAATTTATGCTAAATTAAATAAATAAAAAATATAAATTGATATTTCGGTTTGGAGGGTCCTGGGTCGCGTTCTTTCTGTTGGTACTTACGATAAATTGAGACAATTAAATATTTTTTACTCAAGCCTTTCGATAATAACCGAACATTATTTATTGAATTTGAGTACCGAGATATTCTCGACACTCTCGAAACATTATTTTTTTTCTAGTATTGAATGCTTTAATAATTTTTTCTTCTCCACTAACCTTCNTAAATTTGAGTACCGAGATATTCTCGACACTCTCGAAACATTATTTTATTTCCTAGTATAGAATGCTTTAATAATTTTTTCGTCTCCACTAATCTTCTTGCTCAAAATATTCAAATGCAGTTTCAAAACGAGTTCTAATAACTTGAATTCTACAGACTCAATCAACTTCACACGACGGAGTCTCAGCTATTTCAACAGTTTCATATTTATTCGTAACGACATACACTGTATAAACTGGAGGCCTCGACAGATGCACCAAAAAAGCTCTGTTGTAGTTGAAAGTAGCGAAATTTCTCAAGGCGAAGTAACTCTTGTTCGAATTAAGTATCGAAACATACGTGATCACAAAAGAATGTTTTATTCTGTGGGGTAGGTTAACGATCATTGAACTCTGAAACAAGACAAAGAAGTGCTGGAAAGCTTCATCTACGCATTTCCACAACAAGAATATAAGCCTGAAGAATATATAATGAATATAGTGCTTTTATATCTCTTTGGACACTTGTACTATGAGAGGTTTCAATAAATCTATTATCATTTACAGATACCAATTCTGTCGGCAATGAGAGAATACCTGAGAATCATATTGTGACCTTACATGTTCGCTTTAAATCAAAATGCTGTCATAAATACGCAAAGGAGCTTTGCTGGAAACAGGACTGATTAAATCTATTTTGCAGGTATGGCTGTTGAATTCATTTGGATTTTTTTTCGAAATATAATTGAGTTGTGACTTACATAGACTGTGTCAAAAAATTGAGCTTCAGATACGTAGGTATATTCCAGCAGTAGAAATCGTGAGAATTATATCAGTATCTATGTTAGAGACTAAGAAAAAAATATTTTGCTGTCTTGCTTCACAATTTTTATGTTTAATGCTTGCAGCACAGCCATCAAGGAGATAAAAGATTTAGGTACGTTTTAAAAAAAAGCATTCTGAAATTTTAACTCGCAACGGCGGTAATATACATACTTGCTAAGCGCACTCCATTGGGGAAAATGACATAGAAGAACATCAACCGAAAAGACTAAAGTATGAGTAAGAAGATGAAATTACGCTATTTGACGAATACGACGAATCTCAAACATAAGCTAGTGCACCACTAAAAATGGCCCCTGTCTAATCGTTAGAGACACTATGCAGACGAATGATTGCGGCCTGTGGGTCGTGGAATTACTGTGGCATGCTAATGTCTAAGCATGTCCTGAGATTAAGGCCATTCAAGGTGAACAGTGAAGTCGACGAGTAAAGCAATACTCAACTTAGGAACATCACTGTGTTGAACATATATGTAGGTAAGTAGAATACAGGGATTATCAATCTGCTACCGATGTTAATAAGCTGATTTTGTTCAATGACGTAGTCAGTGTTAGGTATCAAATATAGGTGTTTGATATGAATGATTTTTTAATCGTTATAATATCAATTACGCAATACAAATTCGTCACATTCAGCATAAATGTACAGTTTAGCATAGGCGTAATTCACGAGTTCTCGCTTCACGAAAGCTCAAATTCTCGAGAATTTTTTGGCATCATAGATATAAATTCAAAGATTTGTGCCCTTCATCATTAACTTACGTAGATCTCGAAATCGAAGAAGATTTTTGATTTATGTGTAACTAATATTTAGACACGAAATGAGCTTGAACAATTTTGTAAGGTGGAGAGGTTATAAATGTAATATTGACCCTCGTGAGGGCTCTCTATACGTCCTGTCTGCCATATTACTGTGTTGGTGCTTCGATCTAGCGCGCCCCTCGAACTCACCATGAATGAAAAATGAAAGTTTGATGTGTATTAAAAACAAATACTAAAAAGGCTGAATGGATACAAACATAATTATAGTGCATACAGATTCATCATTTTTGTGTTTATTTTTGTGAAACATTAACAGAGTCACCCACCCTAAATGAAGCTGAAGATTACATGCACAGCGACAACAGTAAAGCTGTTGAAAATAGCTGACGGTTTTTAAAAGCAATTGTACTAAACATCTCAAAACTACGAAACGATTCAATGCGTAAATTTTGTTTGTCACAAACATAGACAACAAATTATACGATATTTAATCAACACTTAATTAACGATTTATCTGTTGTAACCCGGTATTGCGATACGCTGGATTTTTACTTCAGTATTACTTTGAGAGAGGTATGGGGTAAAGCATTCACTCATTCTAAGAAAATTTTACTAAAGCCAAAAATCAGTAATTGAAAAAAATGACAGAAATACTCGAAATGCAGGGGTAATAAAGAACATTTTATCATAACTGTGATAATTTAGTTATTAGAAAACATACAGTACATCATAGCCTAATCGCTCGGAAATAAAACATGTGAACATTTATAGTTATCGATGAATGAGGTAGAGAGAGTCGCAGCATGATAATTACATAATGATTCTTCTCGTGTTTTATAATATTTTACTACTCCCATACATAACTACACCGTAGAATCATAGAATCATTAAGTCAAAAGTTCCTCTGAAAATTAATGTCATGCATTACCGAACTGAATTTAGATAAACCGAATTTTACGTTTCTTACTTGCATATTTTTCTGAATTATCTAGCACTTAAGAGAACAGCATTGACGGTTCATCATGATCAAATATCAGGCGCAGAAACTTGAGGAGACTCATTCTGCCAAAACATTGAAGATCATTGCTCTGAAGCCTGTTTTCTCGCCGTGTCTGGATCGCTTGCAAGCAAGGTTAACAACTTCCAACACATACTCTCATGCTTGCGTCAAGCAAAGAGCAAGCGATCGCTGCATGAAAAACTTGTGTCTGAGTTTTGCTTTGCCTTTACCACTTATAAATAGATTTTACTGAATTTTGCGCTATAAAACCTCTATATTTGGGAGATTTTCGCTAGAAAGTTCCCTCGAGTCTCATCCTTTAGCTTGATCTTATTGATGCAGTGGGATAATTCGCGAGGGTAAATCAGCAAGTTTATGAGCTACAAGGCCGTGTGCCGATACACGTGGAGTGCTCATGAAAATACCGTACCCGTCGATGCTCATCAAGTTTTTAGTAATTGCTTTGGGGCGCGGACCGCGACTGGACTGCATTCCCATGACAGTCTGGTATCTGAAGGGTGTCGAGGCTTCGGCCCAGCAGTTGCTCAAAAAAGCATATACTGAAGTAAAAAAAGAAAAACATTTTGAAGGGTTCAAAAGGAATATTTTTTCGAAGTATTGAAATAAAAAGTGCTATACTCGTATTAAACAGTCTAGCGTATATTTTCTCATGAGACTTTAAGATTCAGCGCTTGAGTTTTTATCTGCATACAAATTGAGTTGGCATTTTACTTCAGGGGTGTGTTTGAGTTTTACTGATTATAGCTTCGAGCATTATTTTCTGTCCGTGGAACAAGTCATGGTTCGGAGGAAATCGCTCACTGCCGCACCAGTTGCTGCAGAAACCGCCGTCGACTCGTGAAAGTCGGAGAGGGAAGGGGTGGGGGGAGGGAGGGAAAATGGAAAGAATATACAAGGGAATGCTCAGAATCCACATTTTTCGCAGGTTATTTTATTTTTTACGTCACAGTCGTTACGACATTGTGTCTTTAAATCATAGTATCCGAGGGCGAAAATATAAGGATTCAATATGGTTTAAATTTCGTCTTAATCACTTGCACAATCACTCACACTTACATTTACACTTACACTTACACTTACACTTATGACATACGCTTACAGTGTTTGTTACGTAAGTTCGGTCTATATATGAATGCTGTATATAGTATGGAGCATATAATATGAAGGGTATTTACTCCCTTCATTCTTCAATTTGGTCATATTCTCTTTGAGAAGTTTTATTCTCCATCTGACAGAAAATTTAGTACTAAAAAAGTTCTGAATGACGAAATGGATTGAATTTTATTGCTAAATATTAATGAGCTTTCCCAAAAGAGGAAGCTGCTGGGATATCGTGGTGCTTGCCTACCTAGAGGAGTTAGAGCCTCTCTTTCTTACAGCTTCCTGACCTTCCCTGACCACGATTTCTGATGGCGCCAGCATTCCTGCGGATCCTTCGGCGATATCCTTTCTTACTCCACGACTGCAACAATTTCACTTGGCTCTTTGGCTCTTTTTTTAACAGACTTTTATTTCCTAACTTGCAAACTCTAAAGTATTTGGGAAGTATTTTGAAAAGTGATGTAAAACTTACGACGCGGAGACAAACTCTGACAAGAGCTTTAACATTTTCATTTAACAGCGATGGCAGAAGAGAAATATAGAGGACAAGATGCGCAGAAGTTACCTTCGAGACTGCTTTTAACGTTGCAGATACACTGAGAATGCTTCTAAGTGAGTTAATATGAGGTAACACTTTTAAGTATGTGAAATCATAAGCCATACATCTATATATATCTAGACATGAATAAAGTTAACACAGCCGACTTTGTAAATCATGTACTTAAGCTTTGGATTTATAATCAGCCACGTAATCTGCTTTTAGTTTTTGGTATAAACTGTGCAATGAACGAGAATTCGATGGCGTCCAAACATGCATAACAACTCGTGCTTCACATCATGCAGTTGATGCTTGCCTGCCAGTTGCCACCTACTGTGCGTATTTACGAGTGCACGGCGCGCTTTCCCAAGACAACCACGGCGCGCGCGTCAGACGCGAGGGAACGCCCCACACAAGGCAGCTGTCGCCTCTTCAGTACTATTACTCTTCTTCACAGGCTCAGGAAAACGGAGCTATTTCAAGTTTGAATCAAATTTCGAGGATGGTTGTATGTCTTCCTAATACATGTGCCCACATTTGGATTATGGAGCATTTAAGAATAATTCTCTTCAAATCGAGATTAAATCATTAAAGTATAAATATATATTTATATAGGATGTTAGGAAAAAAGCGGTACAACATTTCACACCTGCAAGAAAGTGCCTAACTAAATACTTTTGCCTTTATGAAACATTGCAAAAAAATGGTTGTTGAGATATTAGCGGTTTAGTGTTTGACAGGAGTAAATTTGAAAACAAAATTGCCCTCAAATAACTTGTTTATTCATTTACTTTACAGAAATCGCTCAAAGTTTTCACCTCCCACATCGATACACTTGTGATGCTTTCTGCTATCGGATATTGTGGAAAACGACTGGCATTTCAGAAATATCGCCAGAAGCCGCTGCAATTCTTGCCATGAAATCTTCCTCTGATTCCACAGGTGTTGAATAAACAAGGCTTTTCATGTGTCCCCAAAAGTCGATGTGTATCGATGTAGGTGGTGGAAACTTTGAACAATTTCTGGAAAGTAAATTCCACTATATAGCAATAACCCAGGGTTACTTGATTGATCCGTCCGTCTCTCTGTCACGCTGTTAAGCATTTAGATAGAGGAAAATTACCTGGTCCTTATTTCTAACTAATCAGCGAGACTGTCAGAGAAGGCAGTCCGTTTCAGTGATACTGCAAATTATAATATTTCATTTCAGAACTACCGCAAATACGAGGACATCTTAAGAAATTAACATCATTTGTAACGCTATTTTTTGCAGGGTACGTCTACTAGCATATAAATAAATTATAATTATTGTGAGCGATTTTCTTTTCGAAATTCCTCCTTTCCAACATTAATCAACTAATATATGAAAAAAAATAATTTCTTTCGCTGAGGTTCATAGATGCAAAAGTGTTTAGTTTTCCACTTTTTGGTGGGCGTGCACATTTATACCGCTTCTTCCCTAACCCCGTGGCATGTGTATAGATATATACTGGAACACATGAAAATCGTAGAAGATGATAACAATTTGAAACAATTTATTACCACAATTGTTACATCATTTAAAGATATTACAAGTATGGATTTCTCATACCATTATAATGGACAGTTTTTTAAACATAGCTACTTGTAAGCCCGAAGATAAGAAGAAAAAATGTTGTGTGGTAAAAATTACAGGATAAAATAACACTGGTTTCACTACTTAGCTACGAAATTAAAATTTTGCTGTTCGTAATATTTTACAGGATATTAATATATTGTATTTAGGCAGCATGTAAAAATACAATACAGCTTCAAATTAAAATCCTTTATTTTACATTTCAGACATAAATAAAGGAAAAAATAGTTCCCACTGTGTCAAGAGTTAGCGCAATTACACATTTTATTTCTTATCTTCTGTGTTTACGATGGCCTCACAGCCGATCGGACAAGGGTTCGAGCCTCGG
>VOMN01090555.1:0-21012 GCA_014899125.1 Orchestia grillus | reverse complement strand
TGAGGGTTGGACCGCCATAGTTAGCGACCAATAATCGCTACAGCCTTGAATACATGCGATTACTGCACACCGTCAAGGGTTCAAGAACAGTACCAAAGGCCCATTGATTCTTAACACGATAGTAATGAGCAACAGGTGAGATTATTTATGACTTTGAGGCCTTATCAATGACATTTCATGGCGGGCAGGTGAAAAGTTACCCAAATGAAACGGTCACTCCCCACCGACACACAAGCAACGTTGGTAGTCACATATTTTAAAATATAAAGCAATGACTCTCTGAAGCACTGAGTACTCTTTGGTATGAGCAGTAGCAGTTGTCTAATAAAACTATTGTACAGTTCCGGTGTTATTTTATAAAAACTGCTCGGATTAGACAAGATACGTTTTAATTTTGTACGAACTCAATTCTTAGAGTAATAGTTTGTGCTGACATTGCTACTCGTTTTCATTGTGCAGACAGTGCTACTTAAGTGCCTAATCTCCGACCTACTGAAGACGTGCATTTATTTTCCGGTCTCACCTCGGAACCTTCAAAACCTTTACCATCTGCCCTCACCAACGCACTGAGCCACTGGTCGATCTCATCTATCGGTTCAGTCATGCTCTGATTCAAGGTTCCGAGTACCGCCTCTTGAATGCATTCATAAGTAAGTAATCTTTAGGGTTACAATCTTACAAGGTCAAATGGAAGGGTCGGATGTCGAAAGTATATGCGCACGAAGATTCAGTAAAATTGTCAGATAGTGTCACTCCCTACGTGGACCAAGGCTAAATATTGCTTCGTAGCGAAGGGCTATTCATAAATTACTTCCTTCCCCTGTCGATCCAAAGCGTGCCTTCACATGCTTCCTCAGAGTTCGTAGACTCAGAAACTACGCTCGACTTTTGAGGCACTCCAAAAAGAGGAGCCACATCTACTTAGCACCTAACAATCGCGCTTGTTATTAACTCAGATTTCATACGGTCGTGGAAACATTCTTTTGAACCGCACAACAGTGCGAAGCTAGAGAATGGACAAAATACTGAGAATAGTGTAAACTTTACTCCAATATTTCAATAAGTCATTGCGTTATGATGATATACCTCATATTTATGTTGATCGTGTGTTTTATGGTAGATGGGTTCATTCAGAGTGTGTTATGGTAATTCATTTTTCCGACCTTAATGCAGGACAAAGTAACCTGAGAAATAGAACTCACCCTCATAGGAAAAGACAAGACAGTTTCAGCTCGAACCCAACTCAACTCCTGAGATTCTGGTCAATGAGGCCGGGAGTAGGACGGTCAGTGATGATTTGGACTACTAAATCGTGGTATTCTATAAGACAAACTGTTTCTCTGCATGACCAGCATGTCTTACTTCTATATTTCAATAGATCAAGTCAGTCATATAACAATGTCCAGATATTATTCCCTAATGTTAAGAGCGTTTTCCAAAATCCCAATGCTCCGGTCCTCGCTTCTCACTGGTTGAAAGTTTGTAAGAAAAGCTCAGTAGTGAGCTGCACCACACCCACTCCCTCAGGGGGCAACTGACGGGACTCTCTCCTGCTGACGAGGTGTGCTAAATTTTTTAGTATTTGAAGATTTCGAAGATGATTTACAAAAAAAACATTGTCCATCCCTTGTGGGTTATTTTTCCCTTTGCAACGTATATTTTCACCAACCTCTGTACATTTCTACTGAGGCTCCAAGTCCATGTACCCCAGTGAAGTAATCCGCTGATTTCAATGTGAGTTTGAACACAGACGTTAAAGCGGGACACACATGAATGCCATCATTTAACACACATTAGAAAATTTAACGTTAAATCCGTTTATAGAAATAATTTCATTATTAACTAATTCGTAATAAGCGTGTGTTTCACAATGATACAATAGATCAACAGAAGATATAAGATTAA
The DNA here is from genome assembly GCA_014899125.1 of Orchestia grillus. Lineage (NCBI taxonomy): Eukaryota > Metazoa > Arthropoda > Malacostraca > Amphipoda > Talitridae > Orchestia > Orchestia grillus. The sequence continues at coordinate 19,107 of VOMN01090555.1, read as the reverse complement.
TTTGATACTGTAAGCGTTAGAAAACACTTCTTTCTGACACCACATCCGTACAACCTCCGACTACTTCAATGAAATTCAAAAATGATTGGAAAGAAAATAATTGCGTTCTTGATAAATAAATCACAGTTGAAAATATAGGTTCAATAAATGAAAAAATCCCACGCACCACAACCAGGCGTACGGCTACAAAATGTCGGCTCCTGGCTCTGGCTGAAGGAATACAAATAACGGTATTGAACTTATTGAGTTTGAAAAGTGATAGGTCTTCTAATAAATAGATTACTAATATTTAAGACAGAGGATAGTATTATACTTTACTAGTGTAGCTTTGCCATGATGTTTTTCATTTTTAGGTCGTTTCTAACGGAAGTAATGAATTATTTGAACTTCAGTTTAAATAACGCAGCCTGAGTTATAAATCCGATCGTATCTGTTATAATGTAATTTTGTACAGACCTGCTATGAAAATATTGGTACTACGTCTGTGTGCTTCATGTTCAATACTCGTATGAGCCAACAGTGGCAAAGAAATAGCGTAGAAGCTTTTCACTGAAGATTATTTCCAGGATTTATTATTTTGAAGTGAAAAGAGGCGGCTCGCAGACAATTGTTAACTCGCAAGTCAATATACGTACATCAATTTTGTTGAGTGTCATTTCATCCTCTGCCAATCTCAAAAAATCATACTCGTGTGTTTTAAGACGAAGTCTAGAATTGAATTTGCATTTCAAACGTCATGACTTAAATGAACTGGCATCAACGTAAAAGTCATAAAATGCATCGGTGCAATCTAGATTTCTGGGCAAATGACCGTCGCTGGAGTACAGCGTGCGAGAGCGCCGTGTCACCAACGGCAGGAATTAACGAGAACAAATTAATTCGCTGCACATTTTTCCCTGTTAAAGCCCATATAAATTGTTCATAATCTTCCCCGCTGGTATGCAAGGATTCGTGAAAACTAATCAAAACAACTACTTGCCAAATGTGACAGATATTTGCGAACAAAAATTTGAACAGTTTCTCAATTTTGACGGTGAAGTATGGACTTTATTTCCTCAATCGCCGCAAACTTTTTTCTCATTTTTTTAATAAGTTTCCTACAAATATTATGACGAATTGCACAAAACAAAAATTCAACTGTTGATCATTTTAAAGGTACCACAAACGAACTCCCAACGTCAATTCCTCTCACGAATTCTCACCGAGGTCAAATTACAGAGGTGTCCAGGCCGGGCATGGCAGCCACGCCCATGTCAGCAAGCCACAGGGCTTGCGTGTGTGAGGGTGCCGCTCGCGTTCGAGTTTGAAACTGTATTCAAGTACTGATGGTCTGGTCACGATGCGACGATTTTTGTTTAAATTTGTCTGTGTTTAGGACATTCATAATTTATTCGCTTATGATCATTTCACTGATGTTATTGGATGAAAACGCCTTCATCTTTTCTATTCCCAACTTCAAACTCGTCAGTAGGGATAAAAAATGCCCAGGAATGTTTATTCGATGGTGCTGTTGAAATTTCATTAATTTTCGACTGATATCATGTGGAATAACACCAAAAACATTTGATATTCTGATGAAATTCATTGATAGAGACACGAATGTTTTTCAATGTCAGTTACTATACTCAATGCAAATGACTTATTTTATGCAATAATCATTCACTACTTTCAATTTTCTTACATCTTAGAAAATGATTTACTACTTTCTGCATATAGGTGAGGCAATTGAGTTACAAAGTCAAAACGTTCAGTTTTAAATAATACTTTGAATCATCACAGGTTATCTGTTTTTCTAAGATTCATAATAAAGATGCAGTGAATCAAAGAATAAGTTCAATTATTCCATGCGGGATCGGGGCAAATGATTAATCATTCTTATGGTCTTATTTCAGACAGGTGCAGTAGCCCTACAATCCCATTCATCTTGTGTTAAAGTGAGCGCAGATCAAACAAACGAGCGGCGAGGGTCGAGCTAAGAAAACAAGTCTAAAAACTCTAGCATGCAAGAACCAATACTCAACGAGTATTATTCATATCTACGATATAGTACATTGAAGCATATAAGAACTCTTCTCATATACCTCTTCCAGTAAATGCAGAGTTTAATCCCCGATGCGAGAACGAATATTTTAAATTGATTTCAGGGAACTTATAACGACTGATCGATTACTGAAATTAATCACAATATGTACTTGGTCGCAATATTTTCAACAGTTTGTGGCATTTTACCTGCATATTCACAACAGAAAGGTGTTAGAAAGCATTTCAGGTTTATTGATATTGCAATTAACCAGTAGTCAAAGATGGAATGTTCACTAGTCCAGAAGTATTCATCATATTCAGCCTTGACTTATATGAGTTGGGAAGGTCGACCGCCCTTGTTGTGGGACGGCGCTATCGTGCGATGATGGCCAGCAGTCACCAGCGGACATATTTTGCTATGAAAATATGTACTTAAAAAACTGTTTGGCGTTGGAATAAAATCATTCAACTTTTCATTTCAAACCTTTTCGGAAAATCTCTGCATTAGGATTTGTGATCTTTTTTTTTAGTGAAACCGGCATGTTTTATGAGCCAACCGCTGACCGTACGAGTTCTAGACGTTCGGTCGAGAACTATTTACGTTCTACTGTTACGGTCAGGTAATTTGAGATTACCGGTTTTAGGAGGTCGTTTTTGTTTTAAATTTCCGCAGTAATATGAGCTTGTCACTAGCATGCACTTTCATATGAGTTAGGATGAATTTCATATTAAAATGTCCTCGTGAAAGCATGCCCAGCTTTTGTAAATAGATGGCTTGCAATGTGCACACATTCGCCTAACCAATGCCCAGGGCTCCTATGTTACCCATGAAACATACTTTCGAGATTTTGATTAGTTCACTTCAAATTTACCAGACACTGAACATATCAAATTTTGTTAGTCTGTGTGCTACGCATGAAACACAATCTATCATCACGAACAATGGAATCGCAATATCCAGCTCATTACGTGTTTAAGATCATGTTTCAACCACCCAAGTTTTGATTTTGTAAAACCAACCAGACCATCAACTTTCAATTATTGCTGCATCTTCGAATGGATTTAAATGTAACTACTTGGTAGAGGCCAGAGTCTTTAGTATTTTTCGTCTCCACCGTTTCTTTCTCAATATAACAACCACATGGAAACTCACCTACCGTACCTCAATGCATAACAAAAATAAGCTTTCAGAATGTGTGCCGTTGAAATAGACGAAGGCATTGGAAAAATGCTGAGGCTTCTTTGAATATTCTCAGTACTTACCGACATTCTATATTATACGGGAAAGCTTACTTAGTGAATATAACCAAGCGGGACTGCGGCGTGCTAGGTGGCGCTTGAAGTCGACCGATGCGTCAGTATCGGCCGTATCTGTAGATTAGATAACAAAGCAGAACGAAGCTCCGTCTTCAACTTCGTAGACTGACTCAAGACCCGGAACTTTACATCGCATGTAACTTTCCTCTTTCTCACATATTTTATTCGAAACAGTTAGTCATGAATGCAGTTACATTTTCACGTTTTTACGTATATATGCTTCTGAAACACGGGCCTGAACACCGTTGCGATACTGTGCGGAGTGTTTGGAATAATTCGCAATCATAAGATTTGTGGAACATCTTGAAGTTAGGTAATATCTCTTAGCAGTTTACGTGAGCACTCACAAAGCTTCTTCTTTGACTCTGTGAGCGATGGAGAGTTCTTGCTCGAACATAGCAAGGGACGTTCATTAGTAACAGATAAGAAGAAACTAATCCGACACACAAAAAGACTATTTTCTTTTCTTTTTCTTTTTACCTGATCACTGAAGGTGCTTGGTTGCGAACTGCCACGGGGGCCAGTTCGGTCGAGCATGGGAAGGGGGGGCCAGCTCGGTCGAGCAAGGGGGGCAGTTCAGTCGAGTAAGGGGGAACGGTCGTAAGGACAGCAGCGCTTCAGTGACTCAGACTATCTCGCACCGAAAGAGTAAGCACCATTAAGAGTAGGCACCATTAAGAGTAGGCACCATTAAGAGAAGGCACCANGGGCACGAAAGATAGAAGTCCCGAAGGCCTAGCTATAGCTGAGGTGACCTAACAGTGTCACCCTGGGGACACTAGTCTCCATAGCATGGGAAAGACAAACCTAACCTAACCCTATTACCTCTGGCCTATCCTACACCCCCTGAGGGGTGAGTTCGGTCGAATCGATCAAGCTTCCTAAGAGTTTCCCATCCAGCGTCCAAGCCTCTACAGACTGCATGGAGGAGAGTTTCATTTTGTGTACACAAATATCCAACATAACTGATTGCCTTGCAGTCTCCTCAGAGAAGCCCGGGGCTTGTACAAATATTCCCGGAAAAATGGCCACGAAACCACCATATTGAAAATACAATGATACCTTACAGTGAATGCATATGAATATCAACTGAGTTCATATTCATATGCGCGTGTTTTTGTTCTATATACAAGTGAGTCCATGTACATTTAGGTTTTGATAGAGATTGACATTTAGAGATTACCAACCCTATTATTATATATATATATAACTCTCATACATTCAAGGTTGATGTTTTAGAAAACATAACATAGTGATAATGGGAGTGCGATCAAAAGATGTGGCAATCCTAGTGTAGTATGTTAATCTGTCACATATTTTCCTTTTTCTAGGTTTTTTTAATTCACCGCGAGAATATTTTTTCTATCGTATTTGAATTGGCGCGAGGGATTCTGCCACCATGGAAAGGTGTAATATTAATTTGAAAGCCTGTTAAAAGCAGGATTTTTCATCAATAGATTGAATCAGAAAGCTGATATGAAATCATGCTATCAGAGTTTTTAGGCATATGCAGGAGTTTTAAATATTCTTGGCTGTCTTGCCTAATCTAAATGTAAAAAACTGCTTTCATTTAATCTTTTCACCGCATTCGGGAACTAGATAAGCTATCACCTCAACAAAACTAGACACATAATGCTTAACAAAGACCGTTTTTAAACAAGAACACCCCTCGTACGCTCTCCTCAGCGCAGCCACGCATGACCAGCTCAGCCCAAACGGCGGCCGCACATGTTCAAGTAACTAATATATGTACACACAAGGCGAAAGTAACTCATACACGCAGAAGACGAGGGAGTGTAATGGAGGTCGACATTCGCAATTATCTGAGGTTAGTTTGTGGGACTCTCAAATAATAACCTGCGCTGCAGATCGCCCTAGCTATCCAAGCAACATCTGTGCATTCGCTATACTCGGGAAACTTTTAGGTTCTACTTATATTGACAATCTTGGGTAAATGTTGGAAGAGGGTTCATGGGAGACATACATAGGAACTTGTCAGGCGAAGAGGACTTCTTGTGTTTCACCTCACTCCGAGTTACTAACTACTGTCATTAAAATATTAATGAAATAGCTCATTGTACAAAGCTTTATGTATAATATGTACTAAAAACGAGAATTTTGAAATCATTTTTCCGAACAATGATTTAACTCAATCATAGAAAATCAAAATCAGATATTCCTAGCAGCCTGCATCAGGTCACAATAACTGCGACAATCCATGCGTGTAGCCTACATATTAATACATTATCTTACAAAGAGTAATTGATATGAAATTTCCTCATCTAAAATGTACTAAAGATAAAAAGAAAAAATAACATTTCTTTCACAAAAGAAAACCATGACGAACGCGTGTGAAACATTCATTATGCAACAGCTAGCGAGATGCAACAGCTCATGATGTCTTTATTTTACGTCACAGAGCCTCGGCACGCAGGAGGACGCCGCACTGCAGGGACGAGGGGTGGAACATGGTGGCCGAGCTCGTCCTCTTCAGGCTTGTTGTTTTACGCTGCAATCGGTTTTTCATGCTCGTCAATACTGACGTTACTATCGCGAAAATTTGTAAAAAAAAGGAATGCAGCGTAGCTTGTTTATAATGGCGCATATGAATATTTTATAAATAGAGAATTCAAAAAGTTAAATGACAAATGTAACGCTAATTTTTGAACATCCTATGTTGGTTTTCGTGCAGACAATGCCAGCTACTCAGCCCGTGCAATGAAATGGCAAACCAAATTTTAAAAGCTCTAACTGCCTTTGGCTTGGCGGCCTTGTGTTCGACGATAAACCTAATTTTAATTTCCAGCAACATTTCCACGCTAAAAGTGAGAGCGTTTAGCTTTAACAGTAGAAACCGAGTGGATGGAGAGTAGCCTCAGTGATAGTAAAGTATTCACAGCTGTGACTTAGATTGAAAAAAGTTTCCTGTGTTCGCGGAATCCTCGGTGAGACTCAATAGGGGAAGTCACACAACAAGTCATTAGCGGCACCTGAGCTTAGAAGCGCCTGAGGTGGTGCTGGAGTTAGTTGGTGCCAGCAAGTAAGACCGAGAAAAAAGAGTTTTATGTCAAAATTGAGGGAAGAAGCATGACAGTGAAAAAGAATAGGATTGATTATCACACGCATTATCACAACCTTCAAAGATACATCGTGATCGGAGAGAGAGACTCGCTTCCCAAGGCCTTAGTGTTGATTTGCGTTTTGACTAACTAGTCCTAGTGCTGCAGTTTACTAGTCCTAGCACTGCAGTTTACTAGTCCTAGTACTGCAGTTTGAGAGAGACAACCTCTTCCCACGGACCAACAAATTCGGCAGACTTGCAGCTCGTGTTCCTTTTTTCCTCTAAAGTCTAGAAGAAGAATTGAAGCCTCAGCCTCTTCACTCGTGTTGCACCTGGAGTAGCGTCTCTTGTGTAGTTTGGGTGTATAAACTATTGTCAATCATTCACGAAGAAAGGAGTCAACATTTCCAATTTAGCTATCCATCTGGAAACGCAGGCAATCTTCGCAGAGTGTCTTCAGGGAATAGTAGATGCTCAGAATGAATAATTGCAGAATAAGTAAGGAATTATTAAAGTTTAATCTGTGGTGATCCAGCTTCTGGCGCTTGAGCTACAAAATACTGCCAACCAACACCGTCTTGGAAGTATGAGCCAAACACGGTTAGCGTCCCATATTGAAACAATTTATTATCACATGTGTTACATCATTTGAAGATATTACAAGCATGGATTTCTCCCACCATTATGATGGACACTTTTTTATATATAGCTACTTGTGGGCCCGAATAAGTTCTATGACTTCTAGGGCATCCTATAGGATTTTATGCTAAGCGAACATGTACAAGTAAAGATCCTAATGCACTTATACTTAACTTATACCCGATTGATCAAATCCATTTTATTGAGCGGATAAAATAATTAGATGATTTAAAATTAGGGATTATTTCATGTCAAGTTAATAGAGATCGCATTCTATAATATATGCTGAATTATTTTACTTCCATACACCCTGAAGGGTTTTTATCAGTCTTTAGTATATGAGACTATAATTTAATAGTACTGTATTGATCTCTGAAGCAGACGCGTACAAGTCAGCGTACCTTAATTTCAGTATTCTCTCATGAATCATAGAATGCTTCACGCGTTACTAGTTCAATTATTCAGCGGTGACCGTTGCCTATCAGTTAGAGATAAGTGATAAGGTCGATAAGGAGCACGGCGGGGACAGATAGCTCTTCATTTCCTCAGAGTTCAGAGTGCAGTGTTGGAGAACAGTTTGGTGCTTTTGTGTTTCAAAATACTTTTTCGAATATACAATTTCTTTTTTTTGTGAGTTTTAATAAAAAAGTAATCATATTTACGCCAAAAGAGTGTCCTAACGAATAGAAAGAATGCCCTTCATGTTCGAAGAAGTTGACGGTAATCCTAACGTATTAAAAAATCCACTAATACGCGGCAAAAAATTATTCTTAAAGAAGAACATCACAGGAATACAGACATTCTGATTCAAGCAGTCGTGACGAAGTCAGAGTTATCGTATGCGTACGATACGTATTTTCAAAATAAGTACACATTTGGCATTAAATTAACATAAAGCCATTTTATAACATCTTTGGTTTAATACGAATGCTGTGACTTCAATTTACTTCCGAACTTGGTTTCTGACTATTTCCCGGCATTAAATATTCAGTACGACCAGGTTTTGTGTCCCGTCCTCATGGACATCTGCCGCGTGGCTGTCGTCATTGCCGTCGTAGCGCAGGCCGCCAAGGTGCATTCTCTATGTACAGGAGAGGTGATGGTGATCGTGTAATCCAAATCAAATGCCGCGTTATGTTTAATAGAAGGATGGTTTTACTGCGTGACGATGGTCGCTTACACTCGATTCTTCGAACCCAGGACGTCATCCCATCATATAGTTGGGTACTTGATCATCGTTTGTACAGCCTTGGTCTAGCGCCCAGTGACTTCCACTTCTTCGGACACTAAAATGAGTACCTCGGCCGTAAGATAGTACGCCAACATCGATGACGTCGAAATTTAACGGCAGTGATGCAGAGGTTAATATCTCAGACGTCCGATTCCTATAACGAGAGGAAAAATTGGTCTAGGAAGACAATGAACGCCCTAATATTCGCATTGACTGTTGAGAAGTAGATTGAGGTCGATAACCGTTTATTTTTTAATATCAGTCCGGTAGTAATTAAAAAGAGGGACCCGAACATCGCAATAACGAACGAGTTATCAATAAAAAAAAATTTATGTTTTATTTTTTTGAAATCTAGTGCAAATAAAAATGCTCCAAGAGTATTTCAACGTGAGAGCTAGTCAGCTAGGGCTAGCAGGACAGAAGCTCTCGGGCAGAGACGATTAAACACTGCGAGCATATTTCATCTGTAGAGTGCACTTCTGTGGCTGAAACTGACCCCTGTAACGATTTGTCGAAATCAGTCCCAACGTTCTGCAGTTGATGAGATTAGTCACAGAATCGATGCTTTCAACCTTATCATTTAGTCCGACAGTTTCTCGATGAGAAATAGTTTCTTTGCCGTGCATTCAGACTAAGAGCAGGACATTCAGACTGAACCGTTCGTATTTTATAGTTAGTCTATGTGTAGTGGGACGGTCATGAGCTGTCTGTTAGAGTTAAGCACTAGAGTTTTAATCATGGGACAAATTTTATGAGGGATGCAATGAGTCTCGATTCTTGTTCGGATTTTTGAGAGACAAAATTTGGCAGCTCGATACTACGCACTGAAATTTTCTGCCTAGCTCAAAGGAGGCCACGCTATTAAAATTATTTTATTTTTGCAGGAACAAATTTAATCTTATTTGTTTTTCATAAATTTCAGTCACTTAAGTTATTAAGTATGGGGAAAGGAAGAAAAAGCAGCAACAAGCGTCGAAGCCGAAGTGGTAAGTAAAACACGTTAATATCATATACAAGTTCCGTATTCCAACACTGTACACAGTGTGACCTTTACATTGAGATGGTTAAGTAGATGAAGGTTCTTCCAGTCGTAATCTTACTGAATTGGCTACATATTGGCTTCTAGTTAAAAGAACCAAAGTTGTTTTCTTAATGAAAATCTTCTTCTTGTTTCAGTACGAGCTACTGCTATTTCGGTCCAGCTACTCGCTAAATTGTTGTTATATTGAAGTTTTACTCTTTTTCAAGCAACAAACAGCAAGATCATAACAATGAAATTATGATAGGAAGCCTATGAAAATCATATTCATCTGACACAAAACGTTTAATTCTTTTGCCCAGACTCTCAAAATTTCAAAAAAATTATTTTCAAATAGTTGAAATTTTGCCTTTTTTGAGTTGTTTTATTAGAGCATTAATTACGTTTCAACTAATCTACCTGCGTCAAAGATATATTAGTAAAATAATTAAACTAACTGATTGAAAACAATGCTCCAAACTCAAAGCATCATGATTTTACGTCCTTGTATCTTACATCTTTCTATCTCTTTCTATCTATTCATGTACGTATGTCTCATACCTCTTCTGAGAGCAGTGCCTCTTGTCGGTGTATTGAATTCTTTTTCATGTCTTTCGATGCTGTAGGGGTTATATATCAGTTATCATGTATTGACCACACTTCAAATAATTAAATTCCTCTCACTAACACGATAATATCTTCAGTATATACATCATCTTTTAAGTGCAACAAATAAGAAGTCAAGGTGTAATATCAGGGCAATCAATCAGAAGTCAGGGTGTAATATGGTGCGGGCAACCAATCAGAAGTCAGGGTGTAATATGATGCGGGCCACCAATCAGAAGTCAGGGTGTAATATGATGCGGGTTAAGGAAAGATGAAGGCCACTCTCGCAATGTATCGCTGTAAAGAGCCCTTCAGAAGATCAGTCATAGTCTGAAGACAGTGTCGGTAGACACCCAAATATGTGCATCGAATGCCGACTTTGCTCTCAATTCTGGAGTCAGGTCGTTAGTCAAGGGGCTGTAGCGTCCTTTATCTGCAGACTTTGACTGATCATGTAAAGGGTTCTAAAGGAAGGCTCTGTAGTGCACAGAGCCAACAATCATGGAATCTCATAAGTAAAAGTTTCCTAGCTGTTCGAGGAACATGAGTTTTATCAGTAATGTAATTTCAGAGGTATTTCAATGTGAGTTTTGTCACGTCACCTCTGAAAGCATGTTTGAAAAATCAGTAAATCAATTTCTGGAAAAATATTTTCGATCATTCTCGTGCGATTACCAAGCTCAGCCATGAGTAATCCTTTATAAATTATAATTTTTTGATTTATTTCGTCGTTCATTTCTCGCATCATTTTACGCTTCCAAGGGAAAGCAGTAACAAATATTCAACATATCCAGTCAACCACACAACACACCAGTCATGGGCCGAGATACAGCGCTGGGAGACTTCGATTGTGAGATAATTGCACAAGTCTGATACGAGAGCAATCAATACTTTTGTCATTTTCTTGGCCGTAATTGACGTGGTAGAAAACTTCTGTACATGCTTCGGCATAACGGGAACTTGAATCGAGCACATGCAAAGTTTTGATTAGAGCACTGTTAAGAAATAACTCATGAAAAAGTTCTTTTGTTGTTTCTTAGATTATTTATGACTATGTAAAATATGAAGAAAGATACGTTCATTAATTTTCATAAATTAATTCTATCGCCCATTAGACACCCATACCTTCAAATTGCAATTTCTTCGTGGTGGAGTGCTTAGTTGTTCTTTTGTTTAAACTTAAACATATATTTTTTTAGAGCTACTCGTCTGCCCAACTGTTCACATAGAGTAAGTTATCATTTGATAGCGGAGCTTGCTCTTGTTCTCTAAGCTTCGTTGGTTTCATCCGAAACATCTTGAATAATATTATATAATAAGAAAGCTAACCGTGATCTGTTTATTATTTCAGGAGATCCGGAAAGTGCGGCTGCTTCTCCAAGTAAGTTTGTTGTTCCAATAAATGAGGAAGTTAAGTTAAGTTAAGGAAGTTAAGTTCCAGTGTCTTTCTAGACATATAGTGTAAAAATTGCGTCATCGCATTCCCGTCCCAGTTCAACCTGGTTCTAATTAAAGGCAATTTAATGATAATCCATGCATAGAAATCATAGATTGATCTAGCACTCAGCTTTCGGCTTGGGCCCGGGCGTGAGGGACCGGCTGGAGTGCGGTGAAGGAAATGGTCCAGCGCCGGCTGGAGCAAGATCGCACCCCAGCAAACCTAGACGCAAATTTTCGGTCGCTCTACGGAGTTGTGTAGCACGCTCTCGCCTGAATTGTACGCTTTGAGTTGCTGGAGAATTTTTACACGATTTTGATGAAAAAATAGTGAATAGTCAAATGCTTAACAAATACTGTCCATAGCTTTTCCCGTTTTGGGTATTCTTTGACGATGTACGTTTTCATTATTTAAAATTCGAATTTACTGTGCATGTAATGTGCATAAATTCATAAATGCATTTTTTACATACATACACGTTTGAGTTTTTCCTCAATGAAAACTGGCAAAACACGAAAAATCATTTGCGATGATCAGGCACTAATCTCTAATGTCCTTCAACTTGGAAGTTCGAGCGGAGCGAAGTAGTCCGGAAACTCTTTGAAGATCACACTTGCGATCCTCAATAATCAACAGTGGACTCTGTGATTGAGAACGCCATGGCTGTTCTCATCTAATGACGAGAACTAAATTGGAGGCATAAACACATGAGAAATCTAATTATTGGAAACGCTCTATTCAGAGGGGATTGAATTCTGAATGAATAATTTGTAAATAGTTTTTTAGTCGACTGAATTGTATAAGAATAATCGTTTCCGAAGAGCTCACTTTTTAAAATACTTCATTTTATTCGTGATGATTGAAGTACGAAAAGGGTGTCATCAAACATAACCAATTCAGTGAATCATATTCACCTAAATTCATTTCAAATACCTTAATGTGTAACCACAATTTACTACCACAACCACTGCAAGTAATTTATATCCTATTTTGTGTTATTTCTTACTCGTGACATCAGTATGGCCTAAAACAACGTGTTTCAACTTTTCACAAGTTACAAGCCAAGGGAAATACAATTTCCTGTATCAATGCTTCTGTAACAGTGATGTAAAGCCTCAGTTTTGAATTCAACTGAAGCCTTATCTTATGGTCCCTAATCAACTGAATCCTTATCTTATGGTCCCTGATCAGCATTCTTCTGATGCGTGAAGCGTGCTTCTGACCTCCTTTAATCTCTATCGAGTTAACAGTTCTCATCAGTAAGAGAAGCAGTCATTCTGTGAGTATCACTCTTGCCGGCTACTTTTAAACTTATCGAGCTAGTCGTACATGTTCCTTCCCAACACAATACAATCTGATACTGTACCACAACACAGTCTGCTACTGTGCCACAACACAATACAGTCTGCTACTGCATCACAATATAACCCAGTCTGCTACTGTGCCACAATACTAATACGTATTTCAGCTTTCCTTCAGAGCTCAGAAACTGGATCGCTGCTCTCTTTTGCTCTATGAGTAACTGTCCAAGTTACTCCAAGTTCATGTAGCTGTGGCCATGAGAAAATTAGCACAGTCACGTTCAAATCTCGACCTTGTGACCAAGCTGGCTTACCAACGAGAACCACACTATGTACATTGAACAGAAGATATTATGATGTCTCAAGGCATGGAAGTCATTTTTTATCATCACTACGGATAATTTGTTAATGAGCTTCTTATTTTTGTTCATGAGTCAAGGCGTAGCGAATCAAGTACCACAATTCTTTGGGTGATCGTAGCATTCTTCTTCCTCGTGACCAAGCTGGTAACTATTACAGCGAATCTACTTTGAATGACTAAATATCAAAGTAAATGTTTGAATACCACTCGAGACATTGACCTCAATTTGAGCAGCAAATATCTGCATTCACGGTAACCGCTACCTCTATCAGTGAAATGCGGTGCCGTTCCTGGGCCGGTGGTGGTGGCGTTCGTTGTGGTGGAGCTCATCTTCGGCATCGTCTTCATCGTCGTCGGAAGTCTCAACGTCGACAAATGCAAGATCGACCCGATGATCCCCATCTGGCTCATTATGATGGGTGAGTTGTTGGCCAGATCAAATAAACAACAGGTAGGAAAATTTATCTTGATTTGAAGCACACTCGGACTATGAATATATAATACAATTTCATAGTGGTAATAACTTAGCAACAATTTTAGCACATCTGTTTGAAAATTTCAGTCTGAGAAATGAAAGAAATTCATGTGTCGATAGCTTTGCGCCTCTACTTCGGTATACCAGAAGCGAATAGTTTTACTACTACTACTATTCCTTTATCTAGCAAATGAGAGAACCATGTCACATTAACTTCTTTGATACAGACTAAAAAAGTGTTCATTGAGCCTAAACTGCACAAAAAAACGATTATTGACTCCGGTGTGGCCGCTTTTATTTGAGTTACGAAATAAGTTTAAATCTTTTTTCCTGCATTCAAATCTAAAATTTGTTATGATTTCGTTCACTCTTTGAGAACTCTTGGGGGATTTTGGAATATTATGCACAACAAAAATTCGCTGTTAGAAAAACGGGTTAACGAATCGTTCACACGTTTGAGCAGGAGTGATCTACATCGTGACAGCAGTGCATGAGTTCATTCAATTCATGAGGGCCAAGAAAAGCAACGCGAAGGGTAGAGGACTGATCGCCCTCATCATCACTGGAGTGGTCACCCTTGTCACAGTCGGGCTCTTCGTCGCAGGTAAGTCCACAGCGGCCCTAGCTACAGGAAAGTTGATCGGCACGGCCTCACTGTAGCGAATTGCAAATTTCATCAAACAACCCTGATTTCCCCCTGAAGTCTTCTGAGCGACGTTTGCATGATATTGGCACAGAGCTTCTGGTCGTGATATTGACGCAGAGTTTCTGATCTTGTCAATCACTGATACTCTGACTTTTCATTTGGATTAGGATTTGTATGTAAAAAATACGTACATACCATTACAACCGGAGTCTTAGAATAACTGTGTTTGAATGTTTTATGTGATCCATAAGATGCCAGCTAATTCAAGACAAGGCACAGAGGTTAAAACTTCTCTAAATTATTGGTATAATGAAAATATGAGTGCGTGCTTGTGAATGAATAGATACTAGGAGCAGCAAACATAATATTTTCAACTATTATTCAGGTTATCAATCCCTTGAATATAATTTTCATACTTTGCATAAGATCGTTATTTGCAGTTTAAGCTCTTCTTGGTGAGTGACCCAAGCAAGGAATTCGCGCTGGATATCCCTACGTTGATGACCCTGTGTTGCATTGTGTACTTGAGTTACTTGGACAGTTACTTGGAACAGTCCGAGACAGTCACTTGGACAGTTGCTTGGAACAGTCCAAGACAGTCACTTGGACAGTTACTTGGAACAGTCCGAGACAGTCTCTTGGACAGTTACTTCGAACAGTCCGAGACAGTCTCTTAATAGCTTCATGCTAAGCCGTTCTCCAGGACGGACGAGTTGACTCGCTTAGACTAAATTGTTTTTTTCACAATGCATAGCAAATTAGCCAAATTTTCGATTATAAATATAAAAGAGCTTTTAATGAATTTGTTCGTCCGTTCTCGACCTCTATCGGTATAAGCCGACCGCGACCGAGTTTACGCACACATTTTGAAAAAACGACGGAAATCACGTGAATATTGCTTGTGCTAGTCAATAAACGTACTGAGGAAGAGCTCAACCCACCACGCTAAACTTTCCACGCGCAGGTAACGTGTTCGTGTATCGCGCGTGGGGCGTCGAGCCTGACTACGGCCATTACTGGTTCGAGAACGGGTGTGACATGGGTGCCTACCTGCTCGCCTTCGCCGGGGTCATCATCATGGATGCCCTCTTCGGCATCATAATCCTGGGCATTATCTTCTACGCCATCCTCAGCTGCTGCAAGAAATAATTCGTCGACCAATTGGTGTAATAAATAATGACAGAGTGGAGAGGAAATAACATACAAGTAATTTTAAGAAATGGATACACATGTAGTCTGGAGCCTCTCGTGAAGCTTTCGTTTACTTGTCACAGCTTGGGAGTATAGCGGGGAGAACATTTGTGTCGTAAGGAATGAGGGACCCGATCTAATATCTCCGTAAGGTGATGGCGCCTGAAAAATTAGTGTCGTGTCAAAAAATAGAGAATTATTTAAACGAGTTTCTCTATTACTCAGAAAACAACAATCCCAAGGCTCCACGACTGACGGCCACTTTCAAGACAAATTACACGAACACACGTCTGTTGGGGGTAATGCATTTACGAATCAATAATTATTTTCTTCGGGAAACCAACGGTTCGTCAGTAAATGACATAGTTATAGGAATTAAAACGAGAGAAAAATTCCCAAGTCAACCTGAATGTTGTAAGTGTTGTTATAGAAATGTTCATCGGACGTTCAGGACAGACTAGGTGAATCAAATGAAAAATTTGGTGGTCGAGTTGCCGATTTCGCGGAGCCGATAAAAAAAAAGACTGTGTCTGGAATGTTAAAATCAATCGTGCCGGCAACACTCTACCCTCATGGAATTTTTTGAGGGCGCGATTGTGAGACTAGAACATGTATAAAAACTGTCCTTCATCTCGCGTGCACTGATTCAAATCATTATCTTGCTAGAATGTCTGTACATTTTTTAAATTGCGCTAGGTAACTGTAGGTAAATTTACTAATTCTTGAAATTAGTTTCGGTCATGTATAAGGCCATATAGGAATTTTGAGAAGCTGAGTCCCCATTCTTCTCAAGAACATATTATAGATTTCCTTGTGCAAATCAGTAGACAGACTCAAATCCTTTCTGTGTCTATGGTAACTTCTATCGTGTTTTAAAATTTCTTGCAGAAAAATTGATGAAAAAATTATAAGACCACTAATTTATTTTATGTATAAATAAGCTCTGTTTTGCAACTTATCCGTTATACAAACATCGCTCTTGGAATTTTTTTCAGACAAGGTCTCTAATTTTTCGTACTTA
The DNA here is from genome assembly GCA_014899125.1 of Orchestia grillus. Taxonomy (NCBI): domain Eukaryota; kingdom Metazoa; phylum Arthropoda; class Malacostraca; order Amphipoda; family Talitridae; genus Orchestia; species Orchestia grillus. Next base: position 2,780 of record VOMN01090555.1, on the reverse strand, counting down.
CAGGTTTGAGCGAAATATTGCTGCATAACTAGAATAGATTGTAGTTTATAAGTTTACTTAGAATAAGTCTCCCAAGTAACAATAGTCTTGCAAGTACTAATGAAATCAACAGTCTCATAGAGAACCAAGTTGTTATTTCCCATTTAGTCTGAATTCCTCTTCAGACAACGTGCCTTTGCTTTCGTAACTACCCCGATTGTAACTACAGTAAGCAGCAGTCAATATGATTATTTGTTCCCAAAAATATCAACTGTTTCATATATTTGTAATAAATATATAAATCATAAATATATTATTGACCTTGATATATGTACATATGTCTAAGTTTAAGGGCTTTTGAATAATTTCATTACTTGTAAGTTTTTCAAGTTCAAATTCATTTTATTTTAACATTTTACAAAAACTTTCCTTCAAAATATTGAGAGCTGTTCATACCATTCACCAGAGCTGCACGTTTCTACTGACATTGGAGTACTCGTGACTCGTGTTTTCTTTTAGTATTTCACCAGTTCATCACCTACTCTAGCTGAGGTCTGCACCAAAACTGGCTGTGGGATTTTTGTCTTGCTTTTTGAACATCCTGTACAAGTGAACAGATAATAATCACACGTGAAATGTCAAGTGATTTGCATTAAAATGGTAAAAGAAATCTACCACACGAGGTCCTGACAGAGCTGCAACGTCCTGCTAACTACCTACCATACGGTAGTCGTCCGCGCACAACCAAAAGGAGTTCGTTGTGCTCACAAAAGTTTAAGAAATGGGATCAAAATCGTTGAAAAAAAACTAAACGGTGCACTGTCACAATGTGTTCCGTGTAACTTTTCCCTAGGCTTACGTAATGTCTACGAACTTTCTTATTCCGTGGTAGTAGTCAAACTCTGTGCTGTATATGAAAATGGAGGTAAATTTAATGACGAGAAACCATTTTTCGTTTACTTACAGAAATCCTGCGGTGAAATCTTCTTGATATTCTAACAAGTCTAACTAAATGAATACTAAATTGGTGCGTGGAAGTTTTGCAATCAAAGGGAAATGCTTCTAGGTACTGAATTTATTTTTGCATTGGCTCATTTTGAGCTTTATTTACCTTAAAATGCGATTTTCATAAGGTGTCTCAACTTTAATCCCTCTAAAATAGAGGGATTTTTTCAACCTTTTAGCCCATTGCATCACTCTGAGTAGAAATGCGACGGAGTATACTTCTCATATCACATCTACTTCTGCAAACATTTTTTAGATGTTTGAAACATTGAATGAAAAGTTATAAGTAAGCGTGGAAGCGTCTTATCCTTTGTTTTCAACATTTTATAAGCCAAATTAATGAATAAATTTCCTCTTCTATATAATTATGGCAGAACGGAAATTTTTCAATAGATTGAAATTAAAATCCTAAGCTTTAAAAGATTCATATCAACTATTTGAAAAAAGTTGCAAAACTTAATTTGCTGCAAATTTCTCATTTTAGGCCCGAATGAGGCGTGAAAGGACGATGTAGAGACGATACTTCTTGAAGCTAAGCCACTCCAAGGCTCTGCATGACCTGCACCGAGCAGGCAGCGTGTGAAATGTGACCAGGCTCAATATCGGGAGCCCTATTTGGCGGTTGCAATTAGTCTAGTTTGTACTTAAGAAATTCGAGTAGGCAGAAATTGAAATCGAATCGAAATAAAATCTGACCAGGCTCAATGTAGGAAGCTCAATTTAGTGTTTGCAATTGTTCTATTTTGTGCTTAAAAAGTTCGAGTAGGCATAAATTTAAATTGGATTCAAAAATACGTTCGCCCCTTAAAATCGAATACAAAAAATTCTTAGGTTTCCTAAGTATTCGAGCCGTCATCAATAATCATTTGTCTTCCAAGATATAAAGGCTTGGGATTATAGATTTCAAGCTTCTTCCACATCGAACAACAATCACTTACGTAGTATACGTTTCTCATATATTCATGGATAAAATTTTCTTCATTTCTTTAGTTTCACAAAATGTGGTCACCTTATAAAGAAATTGTGCAAATTTGTTTGACATTTCGATTTAATGGTCCAATATCTAAATGTATAAAATTAACGTTTATATCAGAGTGACAGCACTAACTGGTTATGGTTATATCCTCGTTCGAGGGCAAGCAACTCAAGTTTCGACCAAAAACTTTTGCTATCAAAAGTTACCAGAACAGAATTTTCAACAATTTAGTTCAAGAAGACAAAAAAGTCATGTTACCAATATTGCATCACAAAACTATCTCACAGAAAGAAATTTTCTAGAGGTACCAGAAATGCTCAAGAAAGCAGGCACGATTAACATCGCTCGTGAGAATTCTCTAAACAGTTTTGCCGGTAATGGTATTCTGTCGTGACCTCTACTAGCATCAAACTTTTACGTTTAATTTCCGTAATTTGCAAGTCTCTCTGCAAAGAATTCTACATTTGTCGTATTTTGTGAGAGAAAGATTCATAAAGTGGGGACCTTTTTCATAGCAACTTTGGGTATGGATTAGCAAACATTAATCTGAAATTTAATCAAAGAGTTATTCAGAATGTGCGATAGAGATTAGGATAAAGCCGTTGCAGTCACAACGCGATGCGAGCTATGAGGCGTCGGCGAACATACGCTCGCTCGAGCCCCCTAGTTGGCATGGTACCTGTCAACGCGAGTGCGGGCACTGATCGATCAACCTTTACTTTATGCATGAAGTTTCGCAGAGTTCAGATTTCACACCGAGCTAGCACATCCGGGGTGTATAAAATTTTTACATTAAGGAATGAACTCGGCCCTGGGTTGA
>VOMN01090554.1:0-12010 GCA_014899125.1 Orchestia grillus | reverse complement strand
GCTTTCAGAAAAAGGGGTACATTTTTTTGGAACACTCTGTATAGTCGAAAATAACAAAAACTCATATTTTATTAGTTGAGTTTAATGTCTAACGAATGATTTTCTTGTTACTCCATAATGCTTGAGTACTCAGTAAAACTGAACGAAACGTATATGTACAAGATTATTCGATACCGAAGATTTATAATTATACTAATTTTTAATGGAAACTTCCTTGATACGCCATGTTGCCTACATACGGAAGAAAATATGGATCGAATTTTTTTCTCATAAAAATCGCTTAGTTCAAGGCATAAATGCTTAAAAACCGTTAACGAACGATTAAGATAGATAGTGTAAATTATTTAATTTGGCATCAAGCATCTTTCGTCTGGATTCCGATTACGTCATCACTACATTTCCGAGCAAAAGATTTTATACTTGAAAAAAAATATTATACATCAGAAGAAGACAAGTTTTAAATTCAATTACGAAAAGCAAATAAAGGACGAGGGTATTTTTGTGAGCTGCACATCTCTTGCGATGAATTAATTGTTACGGACCCCTTGGTATCGTATGAACTCAAACTCTTATTATTTCTGAGAGTCATGTTTTAGCAACGGCAACATGTTAATAGAGCCCGTACCTTCAGGCCGTAACTCAATTTTAAAGTTGAAGGACTCCAGTGCGCAGGTGTGAAGTGCTGCTGAGGCTAGAAAACTTATCACTGAGATAAGACGACTTTGACTTCTCGCCAATCATGCCGAAACATTGTTGCGTAAGACTCGAATTCGAACAGGTCTCTTATCTGAGTTACTGAAATTTTCCACAGAGAATTTGAACAATTTCATTTTCTCTTTGAAATCTTAGAACTTTTTTCATGGGTTTTTGTGAAAGTTTCAAGATTTATAATGAAATGCGTACAACTGAAACTATTATAGTTTAGAACGGAGGAAGCCTTGGTTATAAAATGAAGGAACTATTATGCTATTTTCTGATTCACACATGTTTTTTCGAGACTTTTTTACATATGTAATATATAATAAATACTCAATAACATTTGTAGGTTGGTCATGGGCGTAAAACTTTTTAGCTTTGATTCAGCTGTGCATAAGTCTTTTGGTTCATAAAAATATGAGAGTGGCTCTTACACAATTTAGTATCGAGAAATGGAATGTAAATTCTGTTCACTGACTCATGATAAGTACAAATTTTATTTTTTTCATCATTACCGTTAGAGATTCATATCCACAAAAAACTAAAATACATTTTAGAACTTGAAAATACGTAAGTTTATTCACTTCCACAAGAAGTTACCTTCGCTCTATTTATACCTACATTTCAGCAGTGATACAAGGAACATGGTTGGTGGAACAATGGAGTTAGCTTACTTCACTGTGATGGATTACATCATATTTTCATTGATGCTCGCTATATCAATGGGTATCGGAGTTTATCACGGTATAAAGAATAATAAAACTACAGAAGATTTTCTTCTGGCAAGTAGGTCCCTCTCACCGCTACCAGTCGCCTTCTCCCTTATTGCCACTTTCATCTCTTCTATATCCATACTGGGTAAGTTTGAGTGCGGTGAGTAAATTAACTCTACGTAAAATACGTGTATCACTTTTAACATAAGCGAAAACCAAATGTTTAATTTCAGTTTCAAGATAAAGTCAAACTTGAATTGTTACCTTAAAGACAAAAAACAAAGGATGGTAACATAAATAATTTAAAAAGAAGACGAAAAAACTGAATTGCTGAAGACGTGCATCGTATTCTCTGTACTGAAACCAAAGATAAAGTTGGTGAATTAAGCTAAACAGAAAGTTTCTTGACACCTATCGTTAACATTTCATCCTATTGTAGAAAGTTTATTCCAATAATGTCATAATTTTTGCAATCCGTATCTTTATGCAGATATTTGAACGTTGTATTAGGTGATTTCACATGAAATATTACAATTGTTTTTGAAGGAAAAAATTATCGTTAAGTCTTTACTTTAATCAAAATATGATCCTTTCTTTTCCATGAGCTTTGGGTTAACTTTTTTCGAATGCATATATTCCAGCTCAAATAAAGTATCATCCTTTCCCGAATAAAGTGTTCATATGATCCAACTATACTTTCCGTTTTTAAAGATGTTTTATCGCATCTAAAAAGTTCTAAATATTCCAACAAACGATTATCAGTGGCAGAGATATTAGGTATTGATATGCCTTGGTATTGAGAAATTCTTCAATATCAAAGCATAAAATTTTCGGTTTTATTTGGTTTCGTTGTTCAAGTTTCTTCAATTGTTCGGAATGATTCCTTTAGGTTATTGCGTTCACGATATTGCACTTCTGGAAAGGCAATATTGCTACGACATATACGAAATTTGGAGCAAAATACAGTCATTCTTTCTAACAACAAATACCGTTATATCGAACAATCATTTAGACAAATAGATTTTACATTTAATCAAGTTCATTCTTCATCACTTATGCAAATTTCGCTCATATTGCTAACCCCAGCTTAGACTGATGTTTTTTATACCAACAGGGGCATAAATAAAAGCTCTAAGCTTAAGCCTAAATATTTAACAGTACCTTAAACCAACATTTTACAATGGAAAATTTTATTACCGAGTTCGCTAAATAACAAAAGCAATTGAATACCAAGCCTAAAAAGTAAAACATTTGAAGCAATACTTATGACTTATGATTCGCAGGGTACGTTGGAGAGGCGTACGGTAACGGTGTTCAGCTTTACTGGTTGATACCAGGGATTGTTGTTGGACTTCTACTGACGACGAACATCGTGCTACCTGTCTTCTATGACCTCGAGATGAGTAGCATCAACCAGGTAATGAAATCGACTGTTACGACGACAAACGACTACGTCACATATTGATATAAACGAAAGAGTCTCCATTGTTCTTAGAGTTAGATGTTTCAAACGAGACCTGAGCGTTGCTTAAGAGTTAAGAGCAAATAACAGGAAGAAGTTTTTAAGGAGATAAGACAAAAAGATTAAATTATTCCGTATTATTCTATGGCAGTGCAACAAGTATTCTTGTGACCGTGCTGAATGAGAAACGACCTTACTGAACTGAATTGACTGAAGTCATACTGCAACTTGTATATTGCATTGCAATACTGCGCAAGGGGGAGGGGAGCAATTCAACCGAGCTTCGCAGCAACCTAGAGCGGATTGTAGCCATAGTGCCTGTGAGTGAACATTAAGTATCGTAGCATTAAACCGAAATAAATTCTCAGTCATCTGCATACTTCAAACAACGGTGAAAGTAATTGCTATGATACAAACAAAATGAATTATCTCATATGAGAATAGACTTGGGAATCTCCGCTTCAACGATCTGCTTCAACTAAAGTTAATATCAATTCATGATAGTAAAGGCATGTCAGCACCGTGGAGTAAATTTACATTTTTTTCAAAAAACTAGTGGTCAGTTCGAATTTTATACAGACCTCTAATTCAATCTTTTGTTGATGCTGCAGAAACTGCTCTAATTTTGCTGTACTATTTTGCACATTTGACCATGTCACAAATGTGCGTAATCCTGCACCCAAGTATTTAATACCAAAAAAAAGAAGAATTTTAACTCAAATTTTAGTCAATAAAATCTTTCTCGTGCCCGCGATTATTCAGGAATTCCTGGGAAACGAGTGTTTTAATTTTATACTTTCAACTTAATTTTACACTTTTGAAGTAAATAAAATATATGAACAACTACTTCATAAGCAAAACACAGACACCTCGAGGCCATTTCAAAACTGATCAAGACGAAGCTTAAGCAAAACAAAAATGTATATCTTCCATAAATTTTCATGTAATATAACGATACACATACAGCAGCCCTTGTTTGTTTTCTGAGTTTCTAAATTACTTTCTACGAGTAATCTTCCTTTGAAAAATATGTAACTGCTGCCCTTAAGCTTTCCTAGAAGAGAATTGAATTTTTGAATGCGAATAATAAATAACAATTACTGACAGGGAAGCTTAATCGATTGATAATAGTAATGGTATTGATTCCCAGTACATGGTTCTGAGGTACAACAGTCCAGCTCTGAAGTACATGATACTGATCACGGCCTGTCTGAAAGAGCTTCTGTACCTTGGCATCTGCCTGTACGCGCCCACCCTTGCATTGGCCGCCGTTACCCCCCTCTCCTCCAACACGTACATCCTCATCATGGGCATTGTCGTCACGCTTTACTCATCCCTGGTAAGTACAATTAATCGATGCGATTTTGGTCCTATATATTTATTCCGATACTTGTCATATAATTCCGCTGGTGGATCGCACGACTACTCAAATAAGTTGTAGGTGTATTTTTTACTCTACTGAAATTTTGAAGCCAGTAAAAAATTGAATGCATTTTTCTCGTAAAACGCAAAAAGAGTATTCGCAAGCGAATGCTAGAGAGAAGAAAGTGGAACCTTTTCGCAAACAAGATAAATTAACTTTCATCTCACGATGAAAATGTATATAATTCACAGTACTTCACAAATCGTGAAGTAAAAAATGCAGACAAGTAGCATTTTCGAGGAACTTTACGAAATAGCAGTAAGAAAACACTAGAAATAACTCAATACACATAAGTTACCCATCCATTAGAATTTATGTATGATGACGTTTTGAAATCATAGGCGGTAAATCAGAGGGGTAATGGATATTCCAAGGCGTAAAAAATGTTTTCGCCCACAATGTATGGTAAAACTTGTTTCACCTTTGAAAATAATCTTTGGCGGATAATTACAAAAATTCAGCAATTTGCTTGAAAAAACAGAAAATAGTCCAAATTATTGATTGTTCGCTGTGCGTTTCTCACTTGAAAAAGTTAAAAATAAACAAATTAAAATGTTCACGAACACAAACTATTTTACTCGTACTTGAGACTTTACGTGTTTTTGGAACGTTGTGAAGACTGAAGATGCGCATTAGAGCTTTAGTAAACTGTAACTTTGATTCAACAAATTTATTAATATGAGTTATTACAGTTGCAGACTTATTCCCCATACCTACCGTTCTTCCACTTCAATGACTCCTCCTCGGCACATCTTAGTGGCATAGCAAAAATAAGGTTTTAGAAAATTCACTCAAGTTTCTGGTCGCATGGCAAGAGCTAGAGATACGACTCTCGTTACTGTGCACAAAGTTAAAAACCGCAAAGTTTTCGAGTTAAGGGAGGAAGACGTAAATCACTGGCAGCCAAAAAGCCGGCAGTGAGGACTTTTTAAAAACATCAAACGAGGTAAAAATGGAAAAAAAGTTAAAAGTTTACTGCATTGAATTGCAATTTTCAGGAGTGATTGCACTTGATGTCTCTTTAAAGCTTACGATTCGAAACATTCGCACCGACGTCTACTACTTAAAAAATAGGGTAGTGTAGCGGAAAATAAAAAGGCATTGTGAGAACCATGAGCGTCTTTATTTTCTGATATAAATTTTCTAATGGTAATTTAACAATTGTAAATTCTCACAAATCTAAGCTAACGGCTGTATTCTGTGAAACATTATTTTACCTTTTTGTATCGCTACGAAGGAACGTAAATGGAAAGGTTGGATGCCATACCAAATTTAATACCCGTCTGATTATGACGCATTGTTAACTTGAAATTCGCACTTCATTATCTTGCAGGGTGGTTTGAAAGCAGTGGTGTGGACTGACTTTTTTCAAACAGTCATAATTCTTCTTGGTGTGCTACTGACAACAATAAGCTCCGTGTCAAATGCCGGTGGGCTTAGCGACGTCATGCGGGTTGCGAGCGAAAATGGAAGATTAGAGGCTGTTGAGTAAGTACATTTTTTTGAGATACTTATTTGTGGGGGTTATTTCCAATTTTGAAAAAAATTAATGAAGCAAAGGAGGTGAACAAAATTTTACTAACACACACAATTTTCTTCCCCATCATATGTGAGACCTCAAATCAATTCCTGTAACACTGAAATATACCTCTTTGTTAAAGTTCACAAAGTATTAGCAAAAAAAGCCTTACGCTCAAGTTCAACGGCTCCTTCGATTTATCGGGTTGCAATAAATTATTTATAGACAGAAATATGTGGCAGTTCGGAAGAGATAGAAAAATATGAATGCAAGATATTGGATTAGCTTACGTACAGAAGTCTGTTAATGCAACAGCATGAGGCTGGGTCTACACGAGCGCCACACAGCAACGAACACCTTCATCATGGGGGTTGTGACTTTTGGCTACGTCTTCGCTTTCTCTCAATCAACTCTTCAGAGAATCACAACCCAGGCCAGCTTGAGGAAGGCAAAGGCGTAAGTACGCTATAAAAATTGAAGGAAAGGTAATTCCATGCCAAAAATGAAGGATCAGTTGATCACTTTCTTTTCTAACCATTACATATAATTTCATAATGATATATGAGCACGTAGTTGCATTGTTTAAGTAACTATACATGCAACTATCTCAAGAATAATTCACTTTCATGTTCACAAGTCAAATTCTCAAAATTCAAATAGCAAAGTTTCAGCTCTAAAGTTAGGTGAAGTATTTCAAATCACTGCATTGCACATTCTTTTTTACCAGGGTAATGTACGTGAATACAGTTGGTGTGTGGGTTATTCTCACGATAATTTTCCTGGGCGGGATTGGCGTGTTCGCCGTATATTACGGATGCGACCCGCTCTCGCTCGGCCTCATCGAGAAACGGGACCAAATTTTGCCATTCTACGTGATGCACCACCTGGGGTTCCTGCAAGGCGTGCCGGGGGTGTTCGTTGCCTGTCTCTTCAGCGGGACTCTAAGGTGAAGTATGCACGAAATGAGTGACGTCTGAAAATGAACCGAGGTCGGTAGTCAAGATACGAGCTCTACTATACAGGATGTTCCATGAAAAACCGAACCCTCTCAATAGCGGTTTCTCGTATCACTGATACCTTCATGCGTATAAATATCATAAGGATTTATTTCTAAANGGGACTCTAAGGTGAAGTATGCACGAAATGAGTGACGTCTGAAAAACGATTTCGGTTGTTGAGGTATGAGCTCTGGTTTGGTCATTCCCTGATTGGATATTTCTACAGCTAAATTTTCTTTCTCCAGCTCCTAACTTAGACACTCGTGTAACATTTGCATAAGAAATTGAATGTGAAATTTAGGTGTTTTCAGTGGATATATTGTATTAGCGTATATTTTCCGGGTTAAGAATAACATTTTGAGTAGAATGCATTTATTTTATGTGTATTGAACATTACTCACTTTTACAGAGGATTTGTTAGGAAATTCAATCACGTCTATCTCACAATTCCCATACATCACATGAACCATATATGATATTAACTAACTATTCAAAGACTGAAAATAGCTTCCAGATTGAACAGCGTCACAACTGACAAAAAGTCGAACAGCATCAAGTCTAAATAAATTTTCAAAGATCATACCGGAAATGTTAAGTTATGGAAAAGACACACCAGAATTCAATTATAAAGCGACGAATTTCATATTTTATTTGAGTATGTTGATGTAAATTTCCATTGATTTGTATTGATTTCCATTGATTTCCAAATTTCCATTGATTTAATTGTGGAAAAAGATAACATATCAAATAGTTCTAAAGTAGGGTTGCACAGGTCTTAAGGAGACTGCATGGCGTCAATATTACATCGATTTAGCATGTCCTTTTCAATAAACCTAATGGGTTAGCTATCCAATGGCAAGTAGATATATTAGTTAGCTGCAAGTAAAACGGTATTTTTTCGAAGTTTTTCCTCTGGTTAAGTTCGGCGTATTTTTTTAGACGAGTGTTTACTATTTTTTCCATCATATTTGGGGTTAACTGTAGTTTTCAAATACTTATTTCAATCTTCCTATTTCGTGACGAACAGATTACCAATCAAAACTTTGTTTTATGACTCCATTTACCAACGTTTCAATTGTAGATTTTCGCAGCTTATAAAACGAACAAATTGAAAGATACATGTAGCCCAGAGCTGAAAGATTGAACGTAAACAGAAGTTTAAATTCAGTTTCCATAATCTATACAAAATTTAATCTCTAAAAATTGAAAAGAAGTGCCAATCATTTGGTCAACAGTGAATTGAAGAACAAAACTTCTCTTTAGTCCATTAATAAAATAGTAAACGTGATTCTTGTAGTTGAAGATTGCGAATACATCGTCTACGTACCTAAAATAGAAAACTGAAATTGCTGTTAAGCGCCATGTTTCCCAAATGGGGTATGTAAAAAACTGCAAAAGTTGATCGAAAAGGTGATTTCATGGATATGCTATTAAATTTGTTAAAAGGCTTGTTCTTAATATCAAATAGATTTCGTTGGACAGATTTGGAAAAGTTAGCGTTACACATCCGATTGGGAAGTCGAAGGTGACAGAGTAGCACGCCTACAGGCCAAGCTTCTAACTGTAGTTGCTTCCACGGCAACGTGAGAGGAAAGGTTGCTTACGTCGAAACATATAATGATTTAGTTAACGTTGCCCCACCATTTTTCAACTAGGTGAAACAATTCGTAGGCAGAGCAGATTATTTGAGTGGTGTCCAAGGTGTTAATGTCAAAGTGTTAAGGTATTAAGCTGTATCGTCCACAATTGTTCTTGATAGGTCTCAGAGGAGGCTTCAAGTGTGTTCATGTCTCTTCGGTTGTCTTTCGAAAAACGTTTGAACGCTGATATTATTCATAAATAGAAAACTCAATTTTAAAGCAGAAATAAGCTTTCAGCTAAACCGAACACAATACTTCAATGCAAATTAGAGTTCCCTAATAACTTCTTCAGACCAATGTTACTCCGATAACAAAATTTTGTACCCTTTTTAGGTCCACCGTTTAGTTATTTATAATCTACGTTACAGAAGTAAACAGCTGTTCCAATTTGCATCACATAGTTGACAAAAAAAAAAACGAGGCATACGAAGAAAGTAAATCATCAATTTCAGCTTAAATACAAGAAATAATGCAGTTCATGGTGAGTCATCGAAATTAGAGTTTGAAATATGTTGAAATCAAATTAAAATGGTACGCTTCAATTTGCATCAATTTAAAACGCAAGCACTGAACAGTTTGTGAAAATTTACAGTTCATGGGATAGTCAATACATCTTATATTATTTAATTGCTCGAAAGACCTTTTTGGTCATATCACTACACAATCATGAGGAAATATGTAATTCATGATGCACCCTATCCTACAGCTCTATATCGTCCATTTTGAATTCTCTGCCGACGATGTTGTGGGTGGATCTTCTGGCCGATCTGGAGTACTTCCAGAGAGCTTCAGAGCGCACTAAGACCATCTTCAACAAACTACTCAGTGAGTCAATAAAATTTTTGTGTGTCAGAGGGTTCTCAGGGTGAAATGCTTGAATACAGCATAGAAGGGCACAATGTCACCTACGTTTGAAAAAGCTGTACGACAGAGAACTGATTCACACTTCACAGTTCTACAGCTCTACGTTCGTGTACTTAACTTATGAATTAATTTTTGAGTATCAAGACCTAATACCATTCAACTATCCCCACATTTATTACAATGAAAACAAATTAATTAAGGGTCATTAGTATACTTTTTCATATGACAAACATCATATTTACTATCTGTTCGGGAAAAATACACTCAATAATGTTTATGTTTAAATTAATTACGAGCTCTGAAGTGAACACATTTTAGACATGTTGAACATTATTTGGAAGTCAGTCAAGAAATGTTAACACCAAATGAAATATAATAGTCGAATATAACTTGTATGGGTCTAATCCTCCCTGCAACAGATCATTGTACATCAACAACTGCTCTACTTACTCGCGACAAAATGTAGCACAATATGAAATCATATAATTATTTTTATGATCAAGTTTTTAGTAAGCTAAAGGGAATTAAAAACGAATTCACAAACAGTGTTGAGGTTCTAACTTCAAAAGGGCAGTGATAAAAAGTTGACCCTTAAATTATTTCAATGAAATAAATTTCTATCTAAAATAATTATTTTACGTTAAAGACCAAACACAGCTCATTAAACTGTCCGGCTCAAAAATAAAAAGCACTACTTTCAAACCAAAATTGAATTGAGAAGACGTCAGGGTTGATTAAAATCCTCCACATGGGCACTAAGTCCGAAAGATAAAGAACAATTCAGTCTGTTTTAGTGTAGTTTATGGGGGTTTACTAACCTAAGGCAAAGCATCACAGCTTTTGTAATTTGGACACTTAAGAAAATAATGCTTGTACACAGCACTCGATCAAAATTTTTTTATTTTCAAGGAAAAGTGATCTTCCAGAAATAAACTATCACAAGAAAAATAAAACCCGTATGGATAATCATATGAATTAAGTACTTCACAGTACTCGTAATCTTTTTAATACATGAAAACCAAAAATGCAGGGCTTAGAAGTAACTGTAATGTAACACACAACAAGTATTCGAGCTTACTTTCTGAATCGAGCTGAATCAAATATGATTAAACAATATCAGGCATGCGTTCAAATTTGAACTCAACAGGCGTCGCAGTAGTAAAAGTTATAGAATCCATGATATGCATCCGGAAATTTCATTGTCTCATTAGTGGTTAAAACATGTTTGTTTCATCGAATAATGGGAAATTACTTAATTCGTAGTATCTACTCACGTTACAGAATGGAGCTTCTGTGCCTGGTTGTTTGTTCGTACCAGGAGTAGGCTTCGTGAATCAAAGTCAAACTTTAGTAACTCGAAAAGACGCATAATGTTAATCACATAATGTTAATTTTCAGCGATGGGCCTCGGCATCGTGATGATGTGTCTGGCGCTCGTCGCGTCTACAATGGGCGGACTGGTTCAGGCTGCTACCACAGTGTCAGCCGTGGTAGCGGGGCCCATTGCTGGGGTCTTCATAATGGGCATCGCTGCACCCATGGTGGCAAAGAAAGGGGCCATAGCTGGATTTCTGGTCTCATGCGTGAGTGCATAGGCTAATAATTACCTAAACCTAAAAAATTGACTTAATCTGAGCAATCAAACAATTATAATTCCTATTTTCGAACTATGTACTCGTAATCCCACAACTATAGTTAGTATTAGAACGATTAGTAGTTTTAAAACCAACAGTGCATGTACGGTAAAAATCATTTAATTAGAAATTTCATTTCATAGGTCTCAGTTCATTAAATAAATTTAACAGACTAGTAAGAAAGAGTAGAAATAGGTAGTGAGCCTAAGAACTTACACAATGCGAATAAAGTCACACAAAACATTATATATCGCACATAATATTTGCATAAAATCAAGTTTTGCATAAAATTCCGAATACACAAGTAACCATTTCTTCAATTAACTAAAAAGTCAGTGTATTGAGTTGTATTGATTAATATTCGTAGGATAGTCATTTACCTCTCGATCTAGAATCCCAGTCACACCTACGAAAGCTTTTGCTATGCAAATGAACAAATTTTCTCTATTTTAGCATTAAAAATGGAGTATAATTAAGAAAATCATTTTTACGAACCGACTTGCTACGGAGAGACTTAATTTTTATCAAAATTACAGTAGCATCGCCGGTAAAATCTAACTACTTAATTATTTACTAGAGCTTTCGAGCCATATAGGGCTTATCTTCAGCAAAAATCTATAAAACAATTGAAGTAAGGATTTCTTTAATGGAAATTGAAGTCTCGCCATCCCCACACCCTCATTGCTGAGCGTATTGGTGTCTCTGCCAGTATGAATAGACCTATTACATACCAGCTTCATAGTGCTATCAGAGAGCACGCACTGGCCACCGACCATTCAATACGTATAAATGATATTAAAATAATAGGATCCAGTAATCCATAAGATTTGCAATTAATAGAGAGCATTTTCGTTCATGAATTGAAACTCACACGTAACAATAATGATTCATCTCCACGACTTCATATTTTGGCTATGAGTAAAATAATGTTTTGTCTGAAATAATAGTTAAATTGAGTTCCACGTTTTTTTTGACTGTAGGTATGCTTTCTTTTTGGTGCGTTTGAATTCTTGAATTTTAGACGTTTAGACGTTTAGACGATTATTTGCAAAGCGAATATG